>JARJEI010000089.1:0-195886 GCA_029955415.1 Lottia scabra
GATGTTGGTAATTATACCATTTTTGTAGACGGAGAGCCTGCAATCATAGATGTTGGTGTAGAAACGTACACTAAAAAAACGTTTAGTCGAGAGCGTTATGATATATGGACCATGCAAAGTGCTTATCATAATTTGCCAACGATCAATGATGCACAACAAAAATTTGGTACGCAATATAAAGCAACGCATGTCGCCAAATCTGCACATAAATTGAGCATGAATATCGCAACAGCTTACCCAAAAGAAGCGGGTGTTAAATCATGGGTTAGGACGTTTGAATATGGGAAAAAAGGTATTATTATTTCGGATAATTATGAGTTGAAAAATAATTCTAAAGGCATTATATTCAATCAAATGACGCCTTTAGACATCACCGAAAGTAAAAAAGGCGATATCGTTTTGTTAAATGATAAAAAAGAAGCGGTTTTTACATATAAAGTATGACCCAAATCTTTTTGATTTATCAACTGAAAAAATAAAGATGACCGACGAGAAACTGAAAGGAGAATGGATGCAAGATTACTTGAATAGATTCCAGTTAAAGGTTAAAAAATAATCATTTAAGTGGAAAAAGTACGCTTAAGTTTTATTGAAAATAAGACTTGAAAACTGATGAACGGTTATACAAAATAAGCATAAAACTATGATGAGATTTAGATTAAACTACGCAGTGTATTTGTTGATATTACTGACTTCTACACAATTGTTTGCACAAAATAACGTGGTCGTTGAAGATGATATATTCAAAAAATTGAATTTAGATACGCCGCAAATGGCACAAGTCAAAGAGTATTATTCTGAAAATGATAGAGACGCTGCCTTGAGAGAGCTTCTTAATTTTTATAGAAAAAAGAAAGACCTTTATAAAAAGGTGACTGTAAGCGATATTCCATTTATCAAAACCCAATACTCGGAAGAGGTCGCTCTGTCTATTAAAATAGCAGACGAAGTTGTGCGGCAGTATTTTATTTTTAGAGAAGAGTGGGACATGGAAAGAACCAATGTGCCTTATCAATTTAAAAAAGAAATTGACTGGAAAGTGAACCCCTTTGGTGACCCCGAGTGGACATGGATGCTGAATCGTAATAAATACTGGATGCATTTGGGTAGAGCTTATTTTTTTACAGGAAAGGAAAAATATGCTAAAGCTTTTGTCAAACAAGCCGAACATTGGATTGACAATAATCCATTGAGCTCATTGGAAAATGTGCATAGAAGCTCTGCCGCTTGGAGAACCATAGAAGCTGGAATACGCTGTGAAAATTGGATAAAAACATTTGAATTGGTCAAATATTCTAAATTTGTCACACCGCATTTTCTTGAAAAATTCCTTAATGCTTTGCACCAACACGGTGCGTATATTGCCCATAATTTTGATAATTTTCTAGAAACGAGTAATTGGGGTATTTTGGAGAACCATGGATTGTTTAATTTGGCTGTTTTTCTAAGTGATTTTCGGCAAGCACCGAATTGGTTGGATTTGTCAATCAGTCGGTTAGAGACGTGTATAAATTTGCAAGTTTTGGGTGATGGCACTCACTGGGAGCACTCGCCGATGTATCACAATGAAGTGATGCATTGTTTTATGAATGTCAATCTTTTGGCACAGCGTTATGAGATTAAAATACCCAATAATATAAAACAAAAAACAAAGGCGATGGCCTACGCTGATGTTGGGTGGCAAAAACCTAATTATCACCAACCATTGTTAGGAGATAGCGACGATACTGATTTGAGAGGGTTATTGTCAATGTCGGCTTATTTGTTCAAGGATCCTGTTTTGAAATCAAGAGCTTATAAAACACCAGATTATGAAAATTATATTGTGATGGGTAAAAAAGGCATCGAGACATATAAAAATATATCAGAACAAAAACCAGATTTTTTGTCTGTTTATCAATATGGTTCTGGTGATTTTTATATGCGAACCTCGTGGAAAAAAGATGCAACGTATACGTCTTTTCACATGAAAAAATTGGCCGCTGGACATGCTCATGATGACCTTTTGAGTTTTACTATTTTTGCAAATGAAAAAGATTATTTAGTAGACAATGGCCGTTACACTTATGTAAATAATAAGTGGCGAAAATTATTAAAACAAAATATAAGTCATAATACGATCGGGGTAGATGACCTGCCTAATAGCATTTTGAAAAATGCGTGGAGGAATGAATACGAAGCGTGGTCTGAGAGTCTATACACAAAATCCGAGACGCTTTTTGACTATGCCGAGGCTGTAAATTCTGGCTATAAAAGGTTAGAGGATCCTGTTTATATGAAAAGACAATTGTTGTTTTTGAAACCAAATATTTGGTTGGTTTTTGATAGTTTTTCAGCTAAAAAATCTCATAAATATTCACAGTATTTCAACTTTCCAAATAAAAAAGTTCAAATTAAAGAAAATTATTTATCAACGACTTACGATAGTCAAAACTTGGTTATTAAACCGGTTAAAAATGCCGAGATTAAGGTGAGTGAGGCGTGGTATTCGCCAGAATATAACTTGAAATTAGAAAGCAAAAGAGCCGAGTTTTTCAAAGAGTCGACTGGTTTTACGTCTTTGATATCGTTGCTTTATTTCCCCGAAGCATCAGCTGTAAGTTATAAACAAGTGCCAGTATATGACCGATTGGACAAATTACTAACAGACCAAGATGCGGAGGCGGTTATGATATCTCTTGATAACAAAGACTATACATTGGTGGTTGCATATAATTCTCCGATAATAGCCAATCATTTTTTCAAAGTAAATGACCTCATTGTGCATGGTGAAGTCGTCCTGATTGAAAAAGACAAGAACGACGTGAAAGTTCATGTGATTAAATAATGACGCTTTGATTTTTTGGAGTTTAATATTCAATTTGTAATCAACTGCCAAACTAATCAATACAACTTGAGAGAATCACTTTCTCAATAACATTTTCAGGGTCGGGTTATTTCTTTTTAGGGTTTTTAGACTTTTGTAATTCTTGTTGCGCTTTCATCGCACCGTCTAGTCTTACACGCCAGCCAGATTTTTTCTTGTCTTTATTTTTCTTGCGATTAAATTCTAACTTTTCTCTAATTTTATCCTCGTCAACGGTGTTTTTGATGATGGCTTGTTGCGAAAACGTGACAATATTAGAACAAAAATAATAGAATGTAAGACCCGCAGGATACGAATTCAGAATGAAGAAAAAGACCAATGGCATGATATAACCAATGTTTTTCATTGGGCCTGCAACGTTGCTGACCTTGTTGTTCATCCACGTATAGAGTATCGTTGAGGCGGTCATCAAGATTGTAAACAAGCTCAAATGGTTGCCTAGATAGGGGATTTTGAAACTCAATTTTATAACATCGTCGTAGGCTGATAAATCATGAGACCATAAAAAATGCTCTTGTCTGAGTTCTACAGAATTGGGAAAAAAGTAAAACATTGCCAATAAAAATGGCATTTGTAAAATCATTGGTACACAGCCGCTTAATGGAGATATGCCAAATTGGCTATACAGTTTCATTTGTTCTTGCTGCATTTTGGTATTATCGTTGGGATACTTCTTTTTGAGCTCGTCTAGCTCGGGTTTTAGCACCCGCATTTTGGCCATACTCACGTAGTTTTTGTACGAAAGCGGCGAAAGTGCCAATTTGATAATGAAAACCAAAATCAAAATGATGATGCCGTAATTGGAAATATATCCTTCTAAAAATTTGAAAATAGGGAGAATCAAAAACTCATTAATCCAAGAGAAAAGTGCCCATCCTAGGTAAACATTTTTTTCAAAATTGGGTGCCACTTTTTCCATGATGTCGTGGTCATTAGGACCGTAATAAAAATGGAGCGGTTGTCCTGCTTTTATTTTTCCGATATCTAATTTTGTCTTTACATATACGGTTTTTATAAATGACGTGTCGGCTGCAATGGTCGGATCAATTTTGAATTCAGCAGATTTGAATACGCCTTTTCGATTGATAAGAGCAGCACTGAAGAATTTCTGCTTTAGATTGAACCAACTGATTGCTTGTGGGATATTTTCTTCGATTAATTTTTCTGAGTTTTCGCCGATTGTTTCGACATCGTCTTCTGATAGGTAGCTAATGCCTGACTTTTTGGATGCCCCTAGTACGCCGTCTATATGCTCCTCGAGTTGCTTGTAGGCTACTTTCCATACAAAATCAATATCCGTGTCATCAATGTCGGCGGCAACTTCAGAAAAATCAACATCATAGTCCAAAACGTAGCTTTTTGGTGATAATGAATATTTGACAAAAATATTTTTTTCGTTTTGAAGAGGTGCTTTGTACACAAAAATCAGCGTATCTCCTTTTTGTGATTTTACGGGAGGTGAAAAATACAAATCGTACAAATTAATATTTTGGCCCTTGTATTTGAATGTATAAGACATGTGAGCGTTGACGCTGTCTTGAAGAATAAGGTCTTTTTTATCAAAAGTTTTAAACTCTTTGAGTCGAACAGATTGGATATGCGCCCCTTTGGACGATAATTGAAACTCAACAAGATCATTTTCTAGCGTACTTGTTGTTTTTTTTCCACTCAATAGAGTAGAGAAAGGACCAAATTTTTGTGAATACTGGACTGTCGCAAGGCTGTCATCTTGGGCTGGAGCAGGCGTGTCGGGTTTTGGCGTGGAGATAGCTGGTAAAGCTGGTTTTTGGACAATGTTGCTGACAGAGTCTTGTTGTTTTTTAAGCTCTAATTCAGCTTTTTTTCTGTCAATTTCTTCTTGACTGGGTTTTGAGTACCACATAAAAGCGAATACCATAACCATCATCAAAATAATCCCTATGTTTTGATTTTTATCCATTGTATTTTGGTCTCAATAATTATTAATTGTTTGATTTGTATTGTATAGAAGCGTCGATAAACGCCACAAACAAAGGATGTGGACAGAGTACGGTACTTTTTAGCTCGGGATGAAATTGCACAGCGACAAAATGAGGATGTTCTTTTAATTCCATGACTTCGACGAGGTTATGTTTGGTGTTTAAACCAACAGGCACCATACCGTTTTTTCTAAAAAGATCTAAATATTTGTTATTAAACTCGTATCGATGTCGGTGCCTCTCCGAGATTTCTGTTTTTTCATAAGCCTTGTATGTTAAACTATCTTTTTGCAAAGCACAGTCATAGGCTCCTTTTCTTGTGGTGCCTCCTTTGTCGGTGATGTTTTTCTGACTTTCCATCAAATCAATGATCGGATATGTCGGGTTGTCCATTGATTCGACAGAGCCAGCATTTTCAAGGTTTAGAACATTTTGAGCAAACTCGATCATAGCCACTTGCATGCCCAAACAAATTCCGAAAAAAGGAATATTGTGTTCTCGCGCATATTTTACGGCAAGTATTTTCCCATCGATACCGCGTTTTCCAAATCCCGGAGCAACCAATATGCCATGATTGTTTTTTAATTTGTTGGCAATATTGTCCTCGGTTATCGTTTCGCTTTGCACATATTTGACCGTTACCCGACAATCATTGATGGCACCGGCATGAACAAAAGCCTCGGTGATGGATTTGTAGGCATCTGGTAGTTCGATATATTTGCCGATAAGGGCGATGGTGATTTCTTTGGTTGGGTTTCTTTGGTTGGACAAAAATTCTTTCCATTGGGATAAAGACGGCTTTGTCTTGTTGCAAAGTTGAAGTTTTTGAAGCACTTGCTCGTCCAGATTCTCTTTTTTCATTAGAATCGGTACATCATAAATCGTTTCAGCATCAAGCGCTGGAATGACAGAGCTGATTTCGACATTGCAAAAAAGTGCTATTTTTTCTCTAATTTCCTGTGGAATAGGGTGTTCTGTTCGACAAACCAAAATGTCTGGTTGAATACCTGATTCTAAAAGCTGTTTGACAGAATGTTGTGTTGGCTTTGTTTTTAGCTCGCCTGCGGCTTTCAAAAAAGGCACCAAAGTTAAATGAATGACAATGGCTCTGCTTTTACCCAACTCCCATTCGGCTTGACGTACGGCCTCTATGAAAGGCAGAGACTCGATGTCTCCGACGCAACCGCCAATTTCAGTAATGACGATATCGTATTTACCACTATTGCCAAGCAAAAAGAGGTTTCTTTTGATTTCATCAGTGATATGGGGAACAACTTGCACGGTTTTGCCATCAAAATATCCCTCTCGCTCTTTTCTAATAATATTATTATAGATGCGCCCAGTTGTGATATTGTTGGCTTGTGATGTTGGAAAATTTAGAAAACGCTCGTAATGTCCCAAGTCCAAATCCGTCTCGGCACCGTCCTCTGTTATGTAGCATTCGCCATGTTCGAGAGGACTTAAAGTGCCAGAATCTACATTGATATAAGGGTCAAATTTTTGTATGGTGACAGCGTAGCCCCTAGATTGCAGTAGTTTGCCTAGTGATGCTGCAATGATGCCTTTGCCAAGTGATGATGTTACGCCTCCCGTAACAAAGATGTATTTGACATTCTCTTTTGAAGCCATTTATAATAGTTTAGTTACGGAGTACAAAGGTATGATTAATTTGTGAAATATTAAACCAAAATTTTAAAATTACACGGTTTAACCCCTTTTCTATTTATTTATTTTTTGTGACCGTTTGAATAGCGAGCTCGTCAAGTTGATTTTTGTCCAAAGGAGCAGGAGAGTCAATCATAATATCACGACCCGAATTATTTTTTGGAAATGCAATAAAATCTCGGATTGAATCCACGCCCGAAAAAATAGAACACAAACGGTCAAAACCGAATGCTATACCACCGTGTGGGGGAGCTCCAAACTCAAAAGCTTCTAGCAAAAAGCCAAACTGCGCTTGTGCTTCTTCTTTGCTAAAACCCAAATGTTTGAACATCAGAGATTGAATATCTCGATCATAAATTCGGATAGAACCACCGCCGACTTCTACACCGTTGATGACCATATCATAGGCATTGGCGCGCACTTTGCCAGGGTCAGAATCGAGCAGGTCAATATCTTCTTGCTTGGGAGAGGTGAACGGGTGGTGCATGGCGTGATACCGTTGTGCCTCGTCGTCCCATTCTAGCAATGGAAAATCTAATACCCACAATGGCACAAAAACATTGGGGTCAATCAAATCCAATGATTGCGCGACATGTAACCGCAGTTCGCCAAGCTGTTTTCGTGTTGAATTAAGGTCGCCCGATAGTACGAGCAATAAATCTCCAGGATTGGCATGAGAGGCTTCTGCCCATTTTTTTAGAGCGGCTTGGTCAAAAAACTTATCGACGGAAGATTTGTATGTTCCATCTTCATTGCATTTGACGTAGATCAAGCCTTTTGCACCGATTTGAGGTCTTTTGACCCAATCTGTCAACGCATCTAATTGTTTTCTGGTGTATTGAGCACAACCAACGGCATTGATGCATAATATGGTTTCGGCATCATCAAAAACTTTGAAGCCATTGCCTTGAGCAAGCCTTGTTAAATCGGAAAACGCCATGTCAAAGCGAAGGTCAGGCTTGTCAGAGCCGTATAAACGCATCGCATCGTCGTATGTTAGTCTTGCCAGCGAGGGTAGGTCTATATTCTTAATTTTTTTAAATAGAAACTTGATAAATTCCTCGTAAGTGTTGAGAATGTCTTCTTGTTCGACAAAAGACATTTCGCAGTCAATTTGAGTAAATTCAGGTTGTCGGTCGGCACGTAGGTCTTCATCACGAAAACATTTTACTATTTGGTAATACCGATCAAAACCAGATACCATTAATAATTGTTTAAAAGTTTGCGGTGATTGAGGCAAGGCATAAAATTCCCCTTGATTCATACGACTGGGCACGACAAAATCTCTTGCTCCTTCGGGAGTTGATTTGATCAGCATGGGCGTCTCGACTTCGATAAAGTCAATTTGATCATGATATTGTCGGACTGCCTGTGCGAGTCGATGGCGTAATTGTAATTTTTCCCTTATCGTATTACGCCGAAGGTCAAGGTATCGAAATTTCATGCGAAGGTCTTCGCCACCGTCGGTTTCATCTTCAATGAGAAAAGGAGGAAGCTTTGCTTGATTTAAAATACGTAAATCAGAAAGTTCTATTTCTATTTCACCTGTCGCCATCTCTCTGTTAATAGAATGGCGTTCAATTACTTGTCCAGTTGCCTGAAGCACATACTCTCGTCCCATTTTACGAATTTTGTCCATGAGTTTTGGTTGGGCTTCTTCTTTGACAACGAGTTGTGTAATCCCATAACGGTCACGAAGATCAACCCAAATAATAGCCCCTTTGTCGCGTGTTTTTTGTAACCATCCACAAAGTGTGACAGTTTGTCCTATAGACTTTTTTCGAAGTTCTCCACAAGTATGCGTTCTTAACATAGTAATAAAAACAAATGAGTCATTATGAAAGCAAGGATATTTGCTTCATAATGACTCAATTCAAATTAGGTAAGAAATAAATTATTTAGTAACACCGCCTGCCTTTACAGTGACAGTAATGGTCTTGCTCATATCAGGACCATAAGAAAGGTGCATGCCGTTAGCAAATTGCATTGTGAGCGTGTGCGTGCCTTCTGAAAGCGTTACAGTGTCAGAAAGTTGTCCTTTTCCATAGTGAAAATGAGTTTCGTCTTTAGGAACAACTTCATTTTCAGGAATAGGTTTTCCATCAACAATAAGGTGATGATGCCCTTTGTTGGGATGAATTTCACCAGCAGGCTCTACGTCCATTCCCATTACACCAAACTGAACTTCAAATGTTGTGTCAACGACGTCACCATCTTTTAAATTCATGAACATAACATGTGGTTTGGACATATCCATTTCCTTATGTGCCTCCTCATGAGTGTCCTCTTTGGTCATTTCATCTTTTTGATTTGATTCCTCTTTTGAAGAATCACTCGAAGTTTTAGCATTATCGCAAGCAACAAAAGCAAACAATAAAGCAATGATTGTAAATAAATTAATGTGTTTCATGGTTGTAATTGGTTTTAATTTTTTAATTATGTTAAATGCAAATGAGTTGGAAATAATTGACAATGCCAAAATTTTAACCTATAATTATAATAAAAAAATGATTTTTTTATTATAATTGCTTAATTTGCTTGTCCTTTTCTAAAAGTAGTTAAAACAAATATATATGCTAGCGAAAACGTACGGAGCTGCTGTTGTGGGTGTGGATGCTCGCTTGATAACTGTAGAAATATCAGCTGTTCAGGGTATCAAACTTCACATGGTTGGGCTTCCCGATTCCGCCATAAAAGAGAGTATTCAAAGAGTCGAATCTGCGATTAAATTTAATAATTACCGCATGCCTCGACAACGCGTAGTGGTAAACCTAGCACCTGCAGATGTCCGTAAACAAGGTGCTTCTTACGATTTGCCGATAGCGTTGGGTGTACTGAAATCGTCAGAGCAAATTGCCGCTCCAGAAATGGCGGACTATATTATTATGGGTGAGTTGGCGTTGGATGGACAGATTAGAAAAATAAGAGGTAGCTTGCCGATGGCGATTACCGCAAAAAAAGAAAATTTGAAAGGGCTCATCATTCCATCGGAAAATGCCGAAGAGGCAGCAATTGTTAAGGGAATCGACGTTATTCCTGTTAAAACGTTGAAAGAAGCGGCCGATTTTTTGGAAGGACGGCAAAATATAACACCTTTGAAAAGAGATACGCGGATTCTTTTTACAGAAGACGTAGATAATTGTGAACTTGATTTTTCTGATATTCAAGGACAGGAGTCTGTCAAACGAGCACTTGAAATTGCGGCTGCCGGAGGTCATAATCTATTAATGATAGGTCCTCCTGGGTCAGGGAAAAGTATGCTGGCAAAGAGAATGTCTGGTATTTTGCCACCTATGACGTTGAGAGAAGCATTAGAAACGACAAAAGTGCATTCGGTTGCGGGCTATCTAAAGTCAAAAGTAGGCCTGATTGCACAACGACCTTATCGATCGCCGCACCATTCTATATCAGAGACGGCTTTGGTTGGAGGTGGCAGTATTCCCAAACCAGGCGAAATTTCACTTGCTCACAATGGCGTGCTTTTTTTGGATGAATTGCCAGAATTTCGCCGTCAGGCATTAGAAGTGATGCGGCAACCTTTGGAAGACCGCAATGTGACAATATCGCGTGCGGTACAAAGCGTGACTTTCCCGACTAGTTTTATGTTATTGGCAAGTATGAACCCATGCCCTTGTGGCTATTTTAATTCGCCCAATAAAAAGTGTAGCTGTTCCCCTGTTCAAATTCAGAATTATATGAACAAAATATCAGGCCCTCTTTTGGATCGGGTTGATATCCATATAGAAGTAAATCCTGTTTCGTTCGAGCAGATTTCTGAAGAACGAAAGGGTGAAAAAAGTGTTACTGTGAGGTTGCGGACGAGTGCGGCGAGGGTGATACAACAAGAACGGTTGAAAGATTATGACGCCTTGCATTGTAATGCGATGTTGACTGGGCAGTTGGTGAAAAAACACTGTAAACTGGGTACTGCTTCTAAAAAATTATTGAAAGCTGCCATGGAAAATCTGGGACTTTCGGCGAGAGCATACGATCGCATTTTAAAGGTAGCGCGTACAATTGCAGATCTTGATAAAAGTCAAGACATCGCACCGCAACATCTGGCTGAGGCTATTCAGTTTAGAACTTTAGACCGAGAATTGTGGAACCAGCATTGACAGTATGTGACTCTCATTTAAAAGAGACTATATTTAATATGCTTTTGCGATCAGTACTCTTTTTGACGAAGGCTTGCCAGAGACAATACAAGATCCTTTTTCTTGCAAATTATCCAAAGGAATACACCGTATGGTAGCTTTTGTTTTTTGTTTGATAAACTCTTCTGATTCGGGTGTTCCGTCCCAATGAGCAGACACAAATCCCCCTTTTGTATTGAGAATGTCGGTGAGTTGCTCAAAAGTCTCTGCTGGCGTGATGTGGTCGTCTCTAAATGCCTTTGCTTTTGTCAACATGTCTTGCTGAATTTCATCCAAAATTTGAGGAATCGTATCCAAATCTGACAAATTGATCGCAGATTTGGTCAGGTTAACGCGTGTTGCCAACTCAAATGTTTTATTATCCAAATCGCGTCCCCCCACACCAATACGTAGTGGAATGCCTTGTAATTCGTATTGGGAGAATTTCCAACCAGGTTTTTGTGTGTCTCGAAAATCTTCTTTTACCCGTACACCAATTTTTTTGAGATGTGTTGAGATGTCTTTGGCATAGTTGATGACCTCGTCTCTGTTATTGTCTTTGTAGATGGGTACAATGACAACTTGAAAAGGGGCTAGTTTTGGCGGTAGAACAAGACCTTGGTCATCCGAGTGGGTCATGATGAGTGCGCCCATCAGGCGTGTCGTGACGCCCCAAGAAGTGCCCCAAACGAACGTTTCTTGTCCTGTTTTATCGGCAAATTTCACATCAAAAGCTTTTGCGAAATTTTGACCCAAAAAATGACTTGTACCTGCTTGAAGGGCTTTTCCATCTTGCATGAGTGCTTCTATACAATAAGTGGTTTCTGCGCCTGCAAATTTTTCACTTTCTGTTTTTTTGCCCTGTATAACGGGCATTGCGAGGGTTTCTTCACAAAAAGTGGTGTAGACTTCCAGCATTTTTTCGGCTTCTTCGATGGCGTCGTCTTTGGTTGCATGGGCGGTATGTCCCTCTTGCCAAAGGAACTCTGTTGTTCGTAAAAATAAGCGTGTTCTCATCTCCCAACGCACGACATTTGCCCATTGATTGACCAAAAGAGGAAGGTCTCTGTAGGATTGAATCCAATTTTTGTAGGTGCTCCAGATAACAGTTTCGGATGTTGGTCTTACGATTAATTCTTCTTCCAGTTTGGCTTCGGGGTCAACAATGACACCTTTGCCATCTTCGGCTGTTTTGAGTCGATAATGGGTGACTACGGCACATTCTTTAGCAAAACCTTCGACATGGTCGGCTTCTTTTGACAGAAAAGATTTAGGGATAAATAGAGGGAAATAGGCGTTAGTATGTCCAGTGTCTTTGAACATATCATCTAGAATGCGTTGCATTTTTTCCCAAATTGTAAAACCGTAGGGTTTTATGGTCATACAGCCTCTTACGGCACTATTTTCTGCTAAATCTGCCCGTTTTACCAGCTCATTATACCATGCAGAATAATCTTTTTCTCTCGTTGTAAGTCCTTTTGCCATTTTTGGTATAGTTTTTGTTTTAATACTAAATGAAGTTACGGAAATTAAATATATGTTATCAAACAGCAAAATTACTATAACTTGTTAGATTGTTGTAACTTTATTACCACATAGTTAAAAATTATGAAAACGTTAATGAAAAAAATAACTGCTTTTATCCTTGTTACAGTATCGTTGAGTGCTTGTCACAGTTCTTATGTAAATACGAATAATGATTATGATGATATGTATTCTCAAAAACGCTCTAATGTACAACCCACAAATAGTCCATGTGGTGGTGTAAGCCCATGTGCCGACAAACAAAGCACAAACAACAATTATTATCAAAATCAAAGCCAAAATCAAAACTATGTGGGTGATGCTGGTAATCAAGTAGAACCGCAGCAAAACCAAAACTATCAGAATCAAAGTTCTCAAAATCAAAACTACCAGAACCCGAATTATCAAAACCAAAATTATCAGAGTCAAAATAATAATAACAATACAGATGATTATGACGATGGTGACTCTGATTACGTAGAAAATGGTTGCTCTGGATGTTACCGAGCGGAAAGTAGATATCGAGGCTCGTATTATCGCCCTAGAACGTATTCTAGTACGACCTATGCTAATAATAATAGCGATTTTGTTACTGGGTTTATTCTCGGCGCAGCATTGCTTGCACCTGTTTCTTCTTGGTCTTATTATGGTGGTTGGGGATATTCTAATAGGTCGTCATACTGGGGTAGTTGGGGCCGTTGGAATCGTTGGAATAACTGGGGTAGTTGGAACCGCTGGAATAATTGGGGTGGCTGGGGTTATGGTTATAACTCTTGGAACAATTATGGCGGTGGTTGGAACAATGGTTATGGTGGTGGTTGGAATAACTCTTTTTATTATGGAGGTGGTTGGAACCGTCCTTTCTATGGTGGTGGTTATCGTCGGTATGATCGAAATGGTTACAGAATGGATTATGTCAACGGTTATACCAATAGTCACGGTTATACTTTTAGAAATGAAAATGGCGAAACGGTAACAGCATCTGGAAGAAGAGTTGTTAGAGGCTATGGAAGTGGTAGTCATAACAACCGATCAGACCGAGGAAGAAGTGGTCGTAGAAGAAGTGACCGTGGCACTAGATCGAGTACTAGTGACAGTGATAGCAGTTATGGTACTAGAAGCAGTAGAGGTTCTAGTCGTTCGTCAAATGGACGTTCTCGCTATACACCGAGTCGTTCGTCACGTAGTAGTAGCGGCTCTAGTCGTTCGTCTCGTAGCAGCAGCGGTTCTAGCCGCTCTTCAAATGGACGTTCTCGCTATACGCCGAGTCGTTCGTCTCGTAGTAGTAGTGGTTCTAGCCGCTCTTCGTCACGTAGCAGTAGCGGTTCTAGCCGCTCTTCAAATGGACGCTCTCGCTATACACCGAGTCGTTCGTCTCGTAGCAGCAGTGGTTCAAGCCGTTCCTTGTCACGTAGCAGTAGCGGTTCAAGCCGCTCGTCAAATGGACGTTCTAGCTATACGCCGAGGTCGTCATCTCGCAGCAGCAGCGGTTCAAGCCGTTCCTCGTCACGTAGTAGTAGCGGTTCTAGTCGCTCGTCTCGTAGCAGTAGCGGTTCTAGCCGTTCGTCAAGTGGTCGTTCTCGATAGACAGGTAGTTCTAGTTTAAATAGTTATAAATAATAAATTTTAAGAAATGATGGTTTTTAAATTTAATCAATTTAGATTAATATTGGTAAGTATTGTGTTTTTGGGAATTTCTTTTTTTACCCAAGCACAAAATGATGGTGTTTCTCAACGTACACGCGAAGATGTTTTTAAAATGGCAGACACGCCTATCGCAGGTACTGCAAGGATGCAGGCATTAGGGTCAGCTGGTGTTGGTCTTGGTGGAGATATTAGTGCGACTCACCTGAACCCAGCAGGTTTGGGAATTATTAGGCATTCGTCATTATTATTAACGCCTTCTTTACAATTTGATAATGTCTCAGCCCAATATAATGGATTGGTCAAATCGTCTCAAATAGCGGCTAATTTTGGGTTTGATCAAATTGGTGTTATTTTTTCTAATGTTAGTTCAGCGAAAAAATTTGGATACCTCGGTGGTGTATTGGCACTTAATTATACCCGTTCTCAAGTGCATAAAGAAAATTACCAATACCAAGATGCCAATGCCCAAGGTACCTCATTTGTAGATTATTTGCGGACACGGGCGTATGGTAAAAGTTTTGATTCATTTGAGGGAGATAATGCAACAAGAAGCATTGAGGCAATGGGCTATAATACGTATTTGATTTCCCCGTTATATGATACCAATGGTTTTCAAAAACCTGACTATGGCAGACCATTGGGAGATTTGTACGGCTACGATGCTGATGCTGATGAAGGTGAGAAAGCTATTCCCATAGATGACGTTCTGGGTGCCCCTATCCAAAAAGAGGTGGTGAAATCTTATGGGCGAAACAGCCGATTTGACATATCATACGCTGGTAATTTTGAGGATGTATTGATGATAGGCGCTACAGTTTCGGTGACGGGCACTCAATTGGAGCAAAATACCGAATTGACTGAATTTGATTTTGAATTTGAAGAAGATGGTGTGATAGAAGAAGATTCTAGGCTTAATCTCATTACTAGAAGGCAAAATACTACGATAACGAGTAGGGGGGTTAATATTTCTGCTGGTATATTGTATAAACCGATACCAGCAGTACGCATCGGTATCAAAGCACAGACACCGTCATTGAATTTTGTCAAAAGGGAGTTTGACGAAGACCTTAGAGCACAATGGAGTAATATTGAATATCTCACCAATGAGCCTGACGTGACAGAATTTGATAAAAATCCAGAATATGCTACCATTGAGAATGAGTACATAGAAAGTGATGTATATGTTTCTGAATATACATTTATTTCTCCTACGATTGTGTCTTTTGGGTTTTCGGCTTTCCTTAATAATTTTGGCTTTATCACTACTGAGGTTGAGTATACAAATTTTAAAGGAATGCGGGTCAGTTCTTCTGATTTTGACACGACTTCGACAAATGACCTTTTGAAAAGCTATTACCGCAATACATTTAATTATAAAGTTGGTTTTGAATTACGTCCTATACCAATTTTCTCATTGAGAGGAGGTTTGCAATTAAGAGAGGTGCCTCGAAACACTGATTTGGGACAATCGGGTTATGATCCTCATATTGTGGTGACGCGTAACAAACAAGATATTAGCAATTATGATGTTGTGATAAGCGGGGGGTTAGGGTATCGAAATGCGCATACATTTGTTGATTTTACGGTTACGCACCATACTTTTAACCGTCAACGTGCGCCTTATTATTTTCCGAGAAATGATTTTTCTGATGATCCAGAAAACGATTACGTCTCATATGAGTCGAATGTGCAGTTTCAACGACTAAGATTTATCGTAACATTAGGATTTTCATTTTAAGAAGTTGAAAAAAAAATGTATTTTTGTGCGCTAGATTGTTTGTTATGGCACAAAGGATATTAATTACAGGAGGAACAGGATTGGTTGGGAAGAAGCTCACTACTTTTTTGTCTCGTGAGGGCTACCGTATTAATATTTTGACGAGAGAGCTGATGTTGTCTCCTTATAATTTGTTTGAGTGGGATGTTGATAGGCAAACTATTGATGGTGATGCTTTTAAGGGTGTTGATCATATTTTGCACCTTGCTGGAGAGGGGATTGCAAAAAATGCTTGGACTGCTGCACATAGGCAGCGTTGTTATGAATCTCGGATTATGTCGACCAGACTTTTATTAAACGCATTAAAAAAATATCCCAATAATGTTAAATCGGTTATCTGCGCTTCTGCTATCGGGTATTATGATCAGGCTAATTTTGATCATGAATTTACAGAAGAGGATAGCGGTACAGGTGGATTTTTGGGTGAGTTGACGCGAGATTGGGAATTGGTTCAAAATGAGTTTAAGGCACAAGGCAAGCGTCTTGTTATATTGCGTATGGGAATTGTTTTTAGTCATAAAGGCGGTGCATTACCGAAAATGGTGGACCCCATAAAAAATTATTATGGAGCCGCTCTTGGGACAGGCAAACAGTGGGTTTCGTGGATTCATATTGATGATTTGGTACGTCTTTTTTATTTTGCTATGAAAAACAAGAAATTAGATGGAGTTTATAATGCGGTGGCACCTAGTTCAGTAACGAACAAAATGTTTACAAAAAAAGCAGCTGAGGTGCTCAAAAAGCCTTATTTTTTGCCTAATATACCGAGTTGGATTATTAGATTATTTTTAGGTAAAAAAGCAGAACTGGTATTAAAAGGTGCCAACGTATCTTCAAAAAAAATAGAAGCTGCTGGGTTTAGTTTTCGGTATGAAACGCTTGAAAGTTGCCTAAAAAACTTGTTGGTGCAAAACAATCAACGGTGATTGTGTAGTATATATCGCATTGTCCACTGCATATTGAACCCTGGTGCGTCAGCATAGTATCTAAAATGATCGGTATAGGACCTGTAAGATGAATTTAATAGATTTTTTATTTTTAATGCGGTTGAGAGATGTCGCCAATTGAGCTGGATGCCAGTATTGATAATTTGATAACCTTGGGGGAAGCTTTTAATGTCAAAAACTTTGATATTTTCATCTTTAATTTTTTGACTAAAGGACGCACTTTTGATTTTATCGGCAGAGAAAATAGGGATATTTTGGGGTGCTTTGGCAACAAAAGTGGTTTCTAAAAAAGCAGATAATGTTATTTTTTTCTTTTCGATAATTTTATAATTGATTTTTATGGTGACATTGGGTGGCGGAAGATAAGGTATAGGGGCATTCCAGCTCGTTAACTGCCCAAAAACTAGCGCTGCATTTCCAGAGAGCGTCCATTTTGTATGTAGTTGCCAACGACTATCAAAATCAGCGCCAAACATATGTGCGGATGTTTGGTGGTACAATAGATATGGCAATGCACCCCTTACGGTATTGAGGATGCCACCCAAGCTGGAAAAAAGATAATTATTAAATCGGTTGTAGTAACCCGTCAAAGACCAAGACCAGGAGGGGCGTTGGTAGTCCAATGTTATTTGTGTCATGAGACCAATTTCGGATTTTAGATGGCTTTTGTCAATGCTGTTGACGGCACTTATGTTAATTTTACCTTGGTTGTCATGCTGATAGCGTAATATTCCATATTCTAAAATTGCATCATGTTTTCCATAACTGTATAACTCTGAAATATTGGGTGGTCGCCAAGCCAAACCAGAGTTGGCAGATAATGTCAAAAAAGAATTGAGTTGATAAAACCCACCTAAATTACCGCTCCAATTACTAAATGTGGTGCTGTCTCTGAAAATATTATTGTGTCGGTCTCGCCCTCTCACATTGAATTGTCGATAGTCAAATCGTACACCATAATCGAAGCCTTTGTTTTTGAAATCCCAATGGTCAATGGCATAAAATCCCACATTGTCGGTGTCAAAATTGGGTATAAAACCGACGGTGTTAGAGCCGGGGATGTTTATATTTGTTTGGGAATAATATTGTACGCCAGACACAATTTCGTGGGCGTCGGTTTGCTCGAATGTCCACGTTAAATCAGCCGTATAACCCGTTAATTCCAAATTGATAGAGGGTCTTTTGTTATTGTCACCTCGCCTTATATCAAACTCTTTTCGCTGGTTTTTTTTGATAGCCGACGGTTGCCTCGATTTTATGATTTTTTTGATTCCATTTGAGCTTTGATTTGACCATTTGATGCGTAACGTGTTGCTTGGGATTCACAATATCATAGTCAAAATCTCTGGTAATCAGTGGCGTGTCACTTTTGATGGCATTGGCCAAATCATCTATATTGCTAGCAAAAGAGGCACGGAGGATGCCTATATTTTGTTCCAAATAATGATAATCGACTTTGACATCAAATTGACGGTAGTGCCCCCTTAGACCTCCAGAAAAAGATTGACTTTGACCTGCTGAGTTAAAAAGGTTGGCTTTGGGACTATCCAAATCTCCATTTTGAGCCAGTTTGCCTTTTAGATAATAGGTGATATTTTGAAATCCCTGATTGATATTGACCTGACGAAAAATACCCCTCTGCCATTTGTGCTATAACCGATATTTGCTTGGGCATTTAAAGGGAGAGTGGAGCGCAGGTGTTTTTGAAAATCCCAAAATCGCACCGCCCATTGCTTCGGGACCAAAAATCAACGTCGAAGCCCCTTTCATGACCTTTATTTTATCTAAACTAGACAAATCTACTTCCGGTGCGTGGTCTTTGCCCCAAGTTTGTGATAATAACCGTTGGTCATCGACTCTGATTAATATGCGGTTGCTGTGGAGGCCGTGTATCATGGGTTTCGAAACGTTCGCCCCCGTTGCAAAGTTTGATACGCCAGATATGGTTGACACTGCATCGGAAAGACTTTTTCCGCTCCATGACAAATCGTCTTTTGCCTCAATGGATTGTACGCGGATGCTTTTGAGAGGAGTCGTTTCTTTGTGTGCTTCTATAACGACGGATTCCAAGATATTTTCGTCGGGAGACATCAGTATTTTGATTTCGCCATGGTAACTGTCGTGGTGATGGTGTACTGTTTGGTACCCCACAAAAGAAACTATAATGCCAAAATCAACATAACACAGGTTGTCAAATGCAAAGAAACCGTTTGCATCTGTAGAGGTAACGGATTTGGTATTTTCGATTTCAATAACGGCACCGATGATGGGTTTTTTGGTCGTTTGGTCCAAAACCTGACCCGTTACGCTCTGGTCACAACTGGCGTCTTTTTGAGCAAAACCACTGAACTGGAACAATATAATGGTCAAAGCGGTTATGGAAAATTTGACAGGCTTCATTGATACAAATGTATAACATTGGTTTCAATTTTCAATTTTCAGCTTTTTTAAGCAAAAAAAAGAGCGTGTGATTTCTTCCCTACATTTTTCTTTTCAGCTTCCTTTTAATTTTTCTAATAGCAGTTTGAATAGATTTTTATTGGGTTCTATTATATTATTTGAGCCCCAAAAATTATCATCTGAAAACCCATTTACAGCCTCATTTAGCACGACAGAAGTGCTCAAAACCTGCTTTTTATCATCAACCCTATTTTTGCTATTTTCCCAATCGGTCACAATCATTTCAGAATCAATTCTGTAGCTGCTGTTGAAGAGTTTTTTCTTCCATTTAACTTTGATCCAAAGAGCGATTCTACTATAATTATAAGTCCAAATTCCATACTCAGATTGATAGTCGACATGGTATTTTGCTTCTACAGGCAATACTTTTACACCAGATGGCTTCTTTTTAATGAAAAAATTAGCTTTGTCATTTTGACCGCGAATGTCTAGGGCAAAAGACGCACTCACTAACACATTTTTTTCCGGATCAATAAATAATGAGCCTTTATAAAGCAAATCATGCCTTATTCTCTTTTGGCTCAAAATGTATAATATAGACCTTTGTGCCTCTTATTTTGGTCGTATTTTCGTATGAAAAATCATATTCACCAAAAGTGTCATTTGTGAAAATATAAGGGGTGTATTTCATAATATCTATAAAAAGTGTATTGTAGGGACCACCTTGTAATTTTATCGCTAAAGTATCCAACCGTTTATAATTGGGTTTTCTTTCTTGCTTTTTGAATGTAGACTTTATCATTTTTTAAAGAGATATAAGGGGATTTGTCAATTGAAATAATGGCTTCGGTTAACGAGGCATTCAAGTTTCGTTTTTGATTGATTCTCTGTAAAAAGCCGTTATGAATTTAGGGTTATTTTGATACTTATCCCCTTTATTTTCAAATACTTTTCTGACAAGAGCGTAAGGGTCTTTTGGTATTTCTAAACTGACTTTTTT
Organism: Lottia scabra; assembly: GCA_029955415.1. Taxonomy (NCBI): domain Eukaryota; kingdom Metazoa; phylum Mollusca; class Gastropoda; family Lottiidae; genus Lottia; species Lottia scabra. The sequence goes on from JARJEI010000089.1 coordinate 19,918, forward strand.
TCAAATAGGTATCAGATACTTGAAGTGCAATTTGATTATGGTTCTTTTTTAAAGCACTTAACGGGATTTCCTTTGTTTCATACCCCAAAAAGCTCACTTTTAGATTGGCATTGTCTATATTTTTAGGGACTTTCAATATAAACATCCCTTCTGAATTGCTAACGGTGCCAATTTTCTGCCCAGAATAACTGTAGATGTGCATAAGGCAAACTCTTTGTCGTTTTGGCATCTACAATATGGCCTTTGTACGTATCATAACTCATCTCTTGGAACTGAAAAGTGCTCGCAAGTGAAGGATAAGAACAGGATAGTATTATCGAAAGAATGAGGAGCCTCATACATTGGGGATTATTTAAGGGTCGTCTACCACAATCAGTTTCATTAATATAAAAAAAAGCGCATAGTTTGTAATTATAGTTCAATTTTGGACAGTATGACATGCAACGTCTTTCGCAGAAGGTATGGCGCTAGTACAGTCACCAGAGTGCGACATCAACATTACACTAAATATATAGAATCTAGCCAATAATAACAAAAAAAACAGATAAAAATCACTCCGTTGAGCTTTTACCCATGCTTGATATTGGGCATTTGTCTGGGGGATTTTAATTCGAGGGAGATTGCAAAATAAATCAATTGGCAGCTTGACTAAACCGTCAACATTTTCGTAGGCATTCCTGTATTTATTCTACAGTATATCTAACAATTACCTCATTATCTAAAATCACATTGGTTGACCATATAAACTGAGCATCGTTGACACTATTATCAAAAAATATCTATAAAGTTGGTGTAGGCTGGCTTATTATCAACACCGATTACAGCATTTGTAAACTCGGTCGCATCAGGCCATCCACTGTCATCAAACTCTTTAGTTTGCCAATTTGAGGGTATTTTCCAATGTAAAGCATAATAAGAGGTTCCGTCACTAGAACCTTCGGTATTACAATTATCACTCAATCTCAAAGCGCCTTTTTCTGAAGCACATGACAAGTCTTTTAAAAGGGGCTGTATAGAATGTCTGTGCTTTCCACTTTGAGTTGGTCGTTGCAATTATTTTATTCTTAGCATCTTTAAAAACAGCCACCATGCCACCATCTCCGGGATGAAATGCTTTCCCTTGATTATTCTCAGAACCTAAACCACTATTTTCTTCCAATCCACTAACTTCATTGCAATTGTAAAGGGTCTGTTTACTTTAAAGCGCACAATACTAGAGTTGAATTGAGTAAAAGGCACATTGTCTTTTCCTACTGGAATACCATTTATGTACATTTCAAAATAATTGTCGGCAAATACAAAAGCGGTCACCACGTCACCATCTGCATTAATTTCGACAATATCAGTTCCATCTAAAGCTGACAATGCATCATCGGCCGATTTGTGTTCAACCCTAGTGCAAGGGTTGAATAAATCTGATGCAAAAGGAAAGCGGTTATCTGTAAAATTAACCAAGGAGGGCACGGTCCATGTACTACCATCAATTGCCGTAGCCGTTCCAATTGGCGCTTTTCTACCTTTGTCGCAATCAAATATATTCTGAGTGGTGACTGTCGCAGATCCTTGAGACACAGACGCTGTACCAGTATAGTCGTTAGAATTACCTTCTGCTGTTTCTTATCACTATTATCTTCTCCTGTTATATTATCATTATTGCAAGCAAGCAAACAAAGCATTATAAGAGGGATGAATGGCATATTCTTGTTCATATTTATTATTTTATGTGTGTAGAATCAGCTTTACTATTCTCGTCGACTATAATTTTCAACTGTTGATGTTCCATCAGGGTTTTTAAATTCATAAGTGTAATGATTGTCACTGTCCCAATTATAATTTACGGTGTATTCTTCTGAATTTACACTATATGTTAAGCTATATGAATTATCCCCTAAAGATGCGAACTTCGTTATTTCAGCGCCTTTCAACGGTTCTAAAGAAGGTCTCACACCGCTTGTTTAGGTTGAGGCGACACTTGATTTTCTGGCGCTGTTGTTTTGGGGGTCTAACTTTACCTCGCCTCTCATGCCTGCAATCAAATAAGGGTATTTTTCGATTGAATGGTATTGGTAAGAACCATCAGCGTTCATTTTACCTAAATAGTCGTCTAATGTATCTGTTGTTTTTTCCGTAAACAGGAAAGCCATCAACAGCATAAGCCACTGGATTTCCCGCGCCTACTTGATCTTGTAAATGCAATGGGGGCAAATGATAATGGTAGTCATCTGCACGCCCACAATGTCCGCCCCATTTGTCTAATTCACCAATAGCGTTTGCGTCTTCACCCCTGTTATTTAACGGGTTAAAAATAGGGATGCCATTTACCGCAACGGCAATTGCACCTTTTAGTAAATTAGTTTTTGTAGACAGTGGATGCGCTGCTATTTTTGGAGATAACGGTATCGCCCAACTATTATCGCCCGTATAATTTTGATCAATGGGCACTTGTTGCTGCCAACTTGTTATGCCCTCCATCATGTTATGGGTTGGCAAGCCATTGGATGAAATATAGAGATAATTGTCATCTGAATGTGTTGTGACGCCAACAAATTTCTTGAAAAAAGACTGCATCAACGCAATATCGTTTTTCGGTACTTGCGGCACGTCAGCAGTCGTTGTATTGTCACTGTCGGTATTTGTGCACGCAACAACCGAAATTATTCAGATACCAAAAAAGCCATATGATACATGCACCATCTTTTTTCGTTGTATTAATTGAGAAATTGAGGAAAACACGAGAATGCTGCCCAAAAGTATAAGTGCCAAATTTAAAAAAGACCCTAACGCACTCGTTTGCTTGCTGTTTTAAAGACTGAATCAATTCATTCTTTGTTTTGATATATTTTTGGTCTTCTGTAGAAAAGTCTGAGATTTGGTATGCTTTAACAGTATGGTTGACATCCATAAGCCAAACTTTGCCATTGTCACTTTTAATAAAATCTGCTTTAATCGACTTTACGTTGCTCCTAAACAACCCATTCTTTCAGTGGTGTCCCATGACCTCCTTCATGTGCGAGTAGGCTTAGTGATATCGAGGTCAGAATAATAGCTAACAAGAACTTTTTCATAATGCTTCATTTATTGTATTGCTTTTTTGTTAAAAGTATCAATAGGGCATAACAGTTGAAAACCTATTCTACCAATCCTGCTGTTTATTCTACGAACTGGTCATTTTTCAAATATTGAAAGTGGACATCCTAACCCGAGTTAGACTTACATTATACACAGCCACATTTCGACTCCACACAATCCCAACACACTCACGCACACACCACCCCAATATTTGGCGAAGCCATCAACCGTAGGGCAGACCCACGTGTCTGCCCGATATATTGGGCGAACACATGGGTTCGCCCCTACAATACACAACCTATCAAGACAAAATTGAAAACCCTGTGGTAACACTTTTAACACGAAACGCTCTTTATTCTCGGACTTCTGTATTATGTTTGTTGCTTATTAATAATCTTATAACAAAATAAAAACAATGATGATACACAATCTGAAAACCCAAATGATAAGCGTCCTATTGTTGGCATTCGCCCCCAATGACGCTATTGATGAGCAGCTGTGGCACGAGCGACAGCAATAACGAAAATGTAGCCCCCCCCCCCCCCCCCTACAGCTATAACAATTAGCCCAATAGAGGGCAAAACCACCACCGCAGAAGTAGGGTCTGGCACAATTGACCTTACGACGATTTTTACAATCAAAGTTACCCCCGACGATACCCCCGACAAGACCGTTATCTGGTCAATCAAAACCACCGAAGACGAAAACAAAGCCACCATCACAGCAGAGGGCAAACTAACGCCCAAGGCAGCGGGCAAGATTACGGTCGTCGTTACATCCAAAGTCCTCGATACGGTGACAGGAGAGACCACGTTCACCATCAAACCACGGTTGGTACTGCCTACGGATATACTCCCTACAAGCATCACCATCACCAAAAAAGACGGACAAACCGCCACTGTCGAAGAGAGCACGACAGCACTCGACCTCAAGACGGTATTTACTATCAAAGTGAGCCCCGACAAGACCTCTGACACGACGGTCACATGGTCGTTGAAAGACAAATCGGCAGGGCGTCGCCGAAGACAGGGCTACCATCACAGCAGATGGCTAACCTGACGCCCAATCAAGCGGGCGATATTACGGTCGTCGTCACATCCGTTGTCAAAAGCACGGTGAGCGCTGAGGTGGTCGTCACCATCAAACCACGGGTGGTGAGTGTCGAGGATGTACTCCCTACAGACATCACCATCATGACAAAAGACGGACAAACCGCCGCTGTCGAAGTGGGCGCAACACCAATCAATCTCAAGACGGTATTTGGTATCACATTTGACCCCGACAATACCACCGACAAACGGGTCACATGGTCGCTGAAAGAGAAATCGACAGGCGGCGTCGAAGACAAGGCAATGCTAACAGACGCTGGTGTATTGACCCCCAATCAAGTGGGGCGATATTACGCTGGTCGTGACCTCGACCGCCAAGAGTACCGTGACAGCAGAGGTGGCGTTTACCATCAATCCACAACCGCCCGTGACAGAAGTCATGATTGCGACGATGCCGGCCAATCAAACGACCGTCCATAGAGGCAGCCATATTACATTCGTTGCGAGCACGACCACCAGCAGGGAGATCGGTCATGTGGACATCGAGTGATCCTGCTGTTGCGAGTATTGACCCGATGACGGGTGTGTTAGAGGGTCTTACTGGTGGCACGGTCAGCATCACCGCCAGTGTCGGCGGTGTGACGAGCGATGCGATTATGATGACGACCACTCGACCATACGGTCATGATGCCCTCAAGGTCGACTACCATGCCATCATATTGCCTGAACTCGTAGGGGATGGTGTATATAGTTTTGTCATCAGCAAAAGTGCCACTGCCCCGACATACAGTGCCACATCCGATGCTTTTGTCAGCAGGACGCTCAACGCCACACCCATCAACCTCTTATTGGCTTGGAACGATAATTTTGTGTCAGATGATGCGTATGCCACAATAAAAGCTCGGACCTATTTGTCAGAGGCACAGGGGGCGTTAGAGACCGCCACTGACTACCATTTGTATGTGTACAAAGCGGGGAGTCTGCTATCTGACAAAAAAGAAGACTTTACCACGTTGACTCTGCCGACCGCAGCAGCAGTCACTACCAATACAACTGGAAGTCCTTTGTATTACAGCCAGCAATTCTATGGCAGTGCCATCGAGCTGAGTGTCAAAGAAGGCGACCCCTTTCTACTGCCATTTACCCAACGCAATCTAGTGGCCGGCATCAAGATCTTTGGTGATAATTACAATGAATAGTAGAGTCGTTGTTTTAAAAGTGGAGATTGTTATTCTCAGCGTGATAGATTACTTATTGCTAACAGCCGTCTCTCCAATACACTTGCTGAGACACAGGTATTATCACGACCTCTAAAAGTTTTCCCTTCTTCCTCTGATATCAACAAAGAATGGGATACAACTACCTTACCTGGTGTCACTCCCGTTGTTCTGCCTGCAATTGCTGCTGCGACCCCCATCGAATCGCCGTGGACTTTGATAGATGGTAATTATCGCACACCAACTGACAAAGATATTGTAATCACCTTTAGGGTGTCGGAATGATTCTGGTGGGATAATGAAATCCATTTCGAACGGTGACAAGGGGTTTAAACCCCTTGTTATACATCGACATTTCGACTTCGCTCAATGACCGACATACCATTCCAACAATATTTGGCAGAGCGTTAGCGAAGCCACCGCAAGATAACTGTCTGAGCCGTCAGGCGAGTTTGATCTTGCTTGATTCTTTTGTTTCGTTTTCTTATCAAGAAGAAAATGAAAGCCTTAGCGGCAGCGAACACAACATCCGTAGATGCGAAAGCTACGCAGCGTCTGCGGATTGTTTTAGAAACAGTAAGCGTGGCATTATTAAAACCAATACAATTATGAGTTTAAAATACACACTTGTAGAAAACCGTTTCAAAGGGGCCGAGCCCGGTCAATACCTCGCCCGCACCATCGATGTCAAAAGCCACGATAAGGAAAGCATCATCGCGCAACTCTGCCAGATGAAAACCTCTGTCAGCGAATCTGATTACAGAGCGGCGCTCACCAATATCTCTGAGCTATTTGGCATCATCACCAAAAGAGGCGAGGTAATCAATCTCGATATTTTCAAAACCAGCCTGTCTATCAGCGGCGTATTTGAAGGTGCAACGGGTAATTTTGACCATGCAGACCATACCGTCAAAGTCAATATGATCGCTGGCAAAGTCCTCAAAGAAGCCCTGCCACATATCCATGTTGAGCGTGTAGACACCGACGAGCATATACCGCATATCCTAGAGGTCAAAGACAGCGTCAGTGGCAGCATCAACGAGCATATCACATCCTAAGGCGTCCTCGACATCGCGGGCAGCCTGCTCAAAATCGAAGGAGACAGCCCACTAAACGGCATCAACCTCATCGACAGCACAGGCAAACCACACAAAATCGTCACCATTGTGGAGAACAAACCGTCAAGGCTATTCGTCATCCTACCCAAACTAGAAAAGGGCGACTATACGTTGCAAGTCACCACGCAATATACGGGTGGGGGACCTATTAAAACCCCACGGGTAGGGACTTTTCACACACCCCTTACGGTTGTATGACAGTCTAAGCTAGAGTTTAGAACATCTCTAAGCTAGAGTTTAGAGTCTCTCTAAGCTAGAGTCTAGAGTCTCTCTAAGCTAGAGTCTAGAGTCTCTCTAAGCTAGAGTTTAGAAAACCTCCACTTAATCCAGTGGGGGTTTTTTGTATTTAGTGGGTAAGAAATACGATAAACGACTATTTGAACGCGATAAAAACTATTGCAAACACCATGTATAGTTAATTGCTCTCAGCCAATTCACGAAAGCCCTTGCGGGTTTTAACGAGCGCATGACGTAGGGTTATGGTGTTGGTTATTGTTTTTTTATGTTAATTTTATATATTTGTGTAGTGGTATGGAATTCCCTTGCAGGGAACTCCATACATCATACGCTTTAAATGAGGAACAAAGCGATGCCTCGGTATTAAAAAAAAACAAGACAATGAACGACATAATAGCCAAGATGCTTCAATTCGGTAAGAAAAATTTAATCAATGGTTTTACTCGAGATCATTTGACTGATTATCTAACGGATCAAGGGTTTCAAATTCAGCAAGTAAATAACATAATCTCCCTTTATTTTGGGGATTATTTCTCCTTTCAAAGCCAACCCGGAAAAGTTCAAAATAATCCAGTTTATTACCTAAAGCCAAAGGGATATTTTGATTTACTTCAAATAGAGAGTACCCATGAAAGTAAAAAATTATCTGATAAAGCCAATAAAATAGCCTTATCCTCAATAGTCATTTCATTTCTTACGGCAATTGCAGCAATAATACTGTCAGTACATCAACTAAATGCCTAATATGTTCAAGGACAATTCAGTTACTAATAACTAAAACTTGATACTTCATGAACTATACATATGAGACAGATACGCTATCAATAGTTGAAGACTATCAAGCACAAATTAATTTTAAACCAAAACAAGAGATATTATGGAAACCGATTTTAAAGTGCTATCTCTATTTTCAGGATGCGGAGGTTTGGATTTAGGTTTTCGAGGTGGTTTTGAATTTCGGGGTAAGAAATACGATAAACGACTATTTGAATGTGATAAAAACTATTGCTAACACCATGTATAGTTAATTGCTCTCAGCCAATTCACGAAAGCCCTTGCGGGTTTTAACGAGCGCATGACGTAGGGTTATGGTGTTAGTTTGTTGGCTTGCTCTAAATTCTCTAAAAAATTTATATCTTTTCTGATCCTCGACAATTTAACCTGTACTAAAACCCGAGAAAAGGTGGTTGTTAAAAGCAACAAACAAATAATAATAAGTATAACTATGTAAATGGTTATAGCGCCTTCGTGATCAATATTAAGAATCTCGAGTTTTGTTTTTAAAGAAAAATTATCTTCCTTCGGAATTAAAGGAAGAATGCCTATTAAAGCTACTGCAAGTGTAAGTACTTGAGAAATACTCTTTTTCCTTCGCTTAATCTTCCTCCCCAGCGTCTTTTTTTCCAAATATAAAACAGTCAATTCTTTTTTAGAAAGGCTATTCTCAAGCGATTTGTCCATAACGTAGTATTAATCTGAATAAGCAATATAAGAAAAGTTAAAAATAAAGACTAGGACAAAATATATGAATGCCTAATAGCAAATTATAAGAAAAAACCTTACTTTCTACGCTTATGATCAGCTATTAATTTGTGTATCTCTTTGACCTCCTCACTATCTGAAAAGTCATCTAAATCAAGATTCGTATACAATAGATAGGCAACAGCCACTACACAAGTAATTGAAAACATAACGATAAACAACATGCTATTTTAAGGATTTGTTTCTAATTTTACTACTCATACAAATGGTACATTTTAGGTAAAATACTGTCAATCAATCCACGATTTATTCATTGGAATAGACATGACTTGTTCACTTTCTGTACGACAACTCCATTTCTAAGTTACAAACTTATTACAATAAAAAGTCAATAGTGTAATATTTACGGTAAATAATTTATATTTCTAAAGCAAAAACCTATTAAAAATTGCTTTGTGCCCACCCACCTAATCAAGCTGAGAACACAGCACACCAACAACCCCACTGCCAAATAGGTGATAGTAAATAGCGGGTTTTAACGAGCGCATGACGTAGGGTTATGGTGTTGGTTATTGTTTTTTTTATGTTAATTTTATATATTTGTCAACAACAATTAGACTTCTTAATAATAATATATAAATATGACCAAGCATTCAGATTCTTTTAAAAAATTTGACGACATGCCTTACGTTACTGAACAGCTTAAAGTGAGTAAGAATCAAATAAGAGCAAGAATCAATGTCTTAACAGGACAAGAAGGGGATATTTGGGTTTGCTATTCTTCGTCATTAAACACGTCTGGATATGGAGACACGAAAAAAGAAGCTGAAGAATCTTTTAGACATAATCTTGAAGTTTTTTGCGAGTATTTATTAAAACTTAAAGCGCCTCAACAACAAAAAGAATTACGTTCTTTAGGTTGGGAATCAAGAAAATACGCAAGAAAGCAATTCTCTAAAGCTTATGTTGATGAAAACGGAGCACTTCAAAATCTTACAAACGCCAGAGTACAATCTCTAGAAACCACAGCAGCTTAATATGGCGAGACGCCCAATAAAAATAAAGGATTGGGTGCGGTTCTTAGTAGCTCATAACTGTAAATACAAAAGAACAAAGGCTTCACATGTTCATTATCAATGCCCCGGTTGTTTTAGACCAGTAACTCACAGAGATAAAGACAAAGACGTACCAGCAATGCATTTGCAAACCAATTTACGAACTATGGGTTTAACTTTTGAAGATTTATATAATTGGCTAGAAAATAATTAATATTTGCTTCCGTCTGTCAGCAATCTGCCTCCACACCAACAACCCCACTGCCAAATAGGCGATAGTAAATAGCCAGCTTTATTTTTTACGTTTGTTTCGATGGCGAAGCAAGCACATATCTACAAAATCATCAGGCGCATGACGTAGGGTTATGGTGTTGGTTTGTAGGCTCTAAAGCCTCCATTTGTTTTATTTCGGAGCGCTCCTTTTGATAGGCTTGCTCCAAATTAAACCAAAAACTTGCGGGGACACTCAGTGTCTTTTCTAATTTACAAGCTAACTCTTTATCAATAGAGACTTTGCCTTCAATCAATTTATTTAATTGAGAGGCTGACATTTCCAAATGATGCGCTAACTCTGATTGTGTCATGCCAATACAGTCTGCATGCTCCTGAATATTGTCGCCCGGACAAGAGAGTAAGGATTTTTTGAGTTGTAAATCAGTCATTCTTTTCTTTGTTTAAATCAATGAGGATCTTCTATAGACTCGACTCTTATAGTAGTTATTGCGTTTAAATCTACTCCACCATCTTTTAATCTTGGTATTGGATTTTGGTTAATGGTAAACAGCGTTCTCCAATTTTCCTGAATATCTATTGACCAAGTGCGATATTCTCCGCCTTTGTACGGGTATAGTCGCAATACAGGTAATTTTAAAATAACGCCAATATATGTTTGGCAATCTCTATGCTGATAAAGAGCAAAGTAAGGTTCAAAAAGTCACTGTTTTGGCAATAGCCACGAGCCCTTTCTTTTGAAAGTAAGTCCCATCAAATAGTGGTTTATTAATATACGGTTTGGCTTAATCAAGAAAATTCACTTCTCCCGAATCCAAGTTATAGTATGCTGAAACAATTTTCACCTCGCCTTTGTTGACGGCATCACCGATGATAGTGGATCTGTCCACCAAATCTTTCGCTGACAATTGTGCATTTATTTTAACAATATCATTAATCTTGGCATCCTTTCCTGCTTTATCGAGAGCTGGTGTGATATGCGATAATAAATGATTCAAATTATATCCATTGTCCCCACCAGCTGCAGCTGCAGTTACAGCCCCACAATTTTGGTGACCGAGTACAACAATTAATTTGCTACCGCAATGTGCGACGGCATATTCTATACTTGCAATTGTTGATGTATTTGCAATATTACCTGCTACGCGTAAAACAAATAGCTCTCCGAGTCCAGCATCGAAAGCTAACTCTGGAACAACGCGACTATCGGCACAACTTAAAACAATTGTATGAGGTTGCTGACCAGAAACTAACTGTGCTCGTCTTGTACTATCTTGTAGTTTACCTTGCAGTTGATCTGTAATAAAATTGGCATTTCCTTTCTTTAGAGTCTCTAATGTCTGATTGATATTCATATCTTATTTTTTAATTAGTTTAAAATAGTTATCAGCTCAGGCCTTTGCTAAAGATATATACAGCCTTGAGCGGATGCTGGTGCAACACATTCGGTCTGCATCAGTATCATACAAATGTACAAGATTTAGCCAATATATCTCCATCATCCAGTTAGGGTTTATCCAAGAGATGGTCTCAGCTTGGTACTGGGCATCGTCGAGTTGGGGGATTTTGATTCGAGGGAGATTGCAAATAAATAAACGCGCAGTTTAACTAAATCATTGCGCCTGTTATTGGGCATTGAAAACAGATTTTCGCATGAGAGAGCACTATCTACAAGGGGCAGCGTCACCGCAAATCAATGCTTTTTGACAACTAATTGGGCTTAGCTTTTTCCTTTTTAGTTTGTTTTGATCCCTTTTCATCTCCATTAAAAGCATCTTTAAAATCAATATCATCATCAATTTTACCTTTAAATGCTTTGATCCAAGCATTACCAAAAATATTAATAACAGACATAAATACGCCAGACTCTACTTTATTTAAGTCGCCTTCAATAGGGATTTTAGTCGCCAAAGTATCCGTACGTTGGTTTTTTAATAAAAACTTAAAGAAACCAACAAAACCTTCCCACAAAACACTAAGAAAACCATCGTTTTTACCTATGAGTTTAGAGCCTGTAACTAAAGGTTTCATATAACCTTTTAGATAACCATCGGCAATAGCGATTTCGCTATAAAGTTCAAAAACGCCCCTTTCAAAATCTATACCTGCGTAATGTCTTGTAAAGTCATTAAGTGCACTAAGGTTCGCTTTTTTAAGGCTAAAGTTAAGGTTCATATCTGGTATTTTTTTTATCAAATTAACCTCACCATTTAAATCTACTTTTCCGCCACCAATAGAAACTGCAGTTGCTGTAACTGGTGATGGTAATAATCTGTCTTCAGATTTTACGTTTCTGAGGTTAGTTGCGGTTAAATAGACTTTGTCAAAATGTAAATCTATATTAGGATCTGCCTGTAACTCTACAAAAGCTACTTTTCCGTCTTTAATGTCTAAGTTGTTAATATCAATAGGCACCAATTCGGTTAGTGCTTTTGTCCAATCGTCAATATCTGGAGTTTTACCAACTGTAGCTTGGTCTTCAGCGATGTAAATGAGTTCTGGACTTGTGAGTATAACTTCACTCACAATCTTTCCTTTAAATATGGATTTCCACTCAATTGAAATGTCTGTTTTTGGAAGGTTTAAAAAAGGAACTTCGGTTTTGGCATTTTTTTTATTGAGATACATACCATTTATAACGTAAGCACCACGATACAAATTAATGTCGATATCTTTAACTGCACCGTTATAACCAGGTAGTTCGGCTAAAACTTGGTTAACTTGGTCTTTTACATAAGTTGGTAGGTACAATCGTAAGCCTATTAACATTGTTATAACTATAATCGGTAGCTTATAACGTTTCTTTTTGTAGATGCGCCTTTTCTTTTTGACTTTGGTATTTTGATTTGTACTCATTTTACTTGTAGTTACGTTTTTTTAGATGTTGTACAACGAGTAGGTGCTGATGCAATCCTTTCGGTCTGCGTCAGCATCATACAAATGTATAGGATTTAGTCAATATATCTTCATCACCCAGTTGAGGTTTATCCAAGAGATGGTCTCTGCTTGGTATCGGGCATCGTCGAGTTGGGGGATTTTAATTCGAGGGGATTTTTGTGGCGGTATTTTTGAAAAGTTTTGTTCATATGGCTTGCATCATGAAACCCGACTTTGATGGCTATTTCTGATATATTATAATTGCTTTGCTGTAAAAGTATTTCTGCCGCTTTCAGTCTTGTTTCGGTGATCATTTTTTGAAGGCCCATACTGGTATGTTTTTTCAGATAGATGCTGACATAATTGGGCGAAAGGTTGAATTTATCTGCAATGTATTGCTGGGTTAACAACTCTTTTTTATCCATGTGTTGCCTAATATGGGACAATACATTTTGTATTCTGTCGGTATCTTGTCGGTCAATTTTGGGAATATTGAGGTTTTTATTAGAGAGATTTCTGGCGACCAATACCATAACGGCACCAAAAAGCTCTAATAGCAGTGTTCTAGATTGTGGTTTGGGATTATTAAATTCCTCTAAAAGCATATTGGTCAGTGAAAGAATGGACTTTTTATCCTCTGGATTATTGATGATGCAATTGGGCGTGGTATTGGGATTGTACAGTATATTTTTAAATTTTTCGGTCCAGTGTACAGCATTGTTGTTTTTGTATTTTTCGGCAAATATTTGCTCGGTAAATTTGATATAAGTAAATGTTGTCAAAGATTGGATGTCAAAAAAGTGATAATCGTTTGGTGTCAGTAAAAAAACATGACCCGGATGATAGTCAAAAGACACATTATTGAGCGTGTGACGGCCTGTGCCTTTGTTAATTAGAATGATTTCATAAAAATTATGGGTATGCTCATCATAAGGCCATTTTTCTAAACTTAGCTGAAATATATTAAGCGAATATTGACTGAACAGCCTTTTCATGAGCAGGGTTTTTTACAAAAATACAGTGTTTTTTTACAACAATATGCAGGTCTTGATAGCATAAATTTGTTCTATTGAAATTTAAAATATAAAACGAAAATAAAATGAAAGCAAATAACACGAATAAAATTTTGGCATTGGCAGTATTGTTCATGACAAATTTGATGATAGCATCCCCTCTTTTTGCACAAAAAAAAGCAACGAAAAGCTATTGGCCTAACGGCGCACAATTGGTGGTTTCGTTCTCGATGCAATTCGAAACGGGTGGTCAACCCGAAGGAGCAGAAAGTCCGTTTTCGGGAAACCCTTTACCCAAAGGCAATCCTGATTTGCCCGCAGAGAGTTGGTTTAGATATGGCGCAAGAGAAGGCATTTATCGTATGTTGAGGCTTTGGGACAAGCATGATATCAAAGTGACATCGCATGTGGTAGGCGCTGCTGCCGTCAAATATCCAGAGGTTGCCAAAGCGATCGCCGATGGCGGTCACGAGATAGCCGCTCATGGTGTGGCATGGGATGATCAATGGAATATGAGCTATGCTGACGAGCTCAAATTTGTGAAAAAAGGCATCGATGTTGTCGAAGATATTACGGGAAAAAGAGGCGTTGGCTACAACTGTAACTGGTTGCGTCGAAGCCCCAATACGCTAAAAGTATTACAAGAACTGGGTTTTTTGTATCATATTGATGATTTGAGTCGAGACGAGCCTTTTGTAACGAAAGTACGGGGCAAAAACTTTGTCATCATGCCTTATACCCTTAGAAATAATGACATCGTCAATATTGCAGGAAAAAAGTGGAGCCCAGATCAATTTTTGGCACAGCTAAAAGCCGAGTTTGATCAGTTGTATGAAGAAGGGGCATCGCAGCGGCGTATGATGTCGGTGAGTTTGCATGACCGAATAGGAGGCGCACCCTCAGTTGTCAGGGTTGTGGACGAGTTCATTCAATACGCAAAACGGCACGGTGGCGTTGTGTTTATGAGAAAGGATGAGATTGCCAACATGATTAAAAATGATCCCAATACGCCCGTTGACAATGCCGAAATTAAGTATAACAAGTAAAAACTATGACTATGAAAATGACATCGCGACAAACAGCATTTTTCTTTTTGCGTGTGACAATGGGGCTTAACTTGTTAGGGCATGGATTGGTGCGGTTTTCAAAATTGGAAGGCTTCAAAAATTGGATGGTTGGGGCATTCAAAGACAGTTTGCTCCCATCTTGGATGGTGAGTATTTGGGGAAGCATTTTGCCTTTTTTAGAGTTTGGGGTTGGATTATTTTTGATTTTGGGTCTGTTGACGTATAGATCAAGTCTTGTTGGCGCGGCTATGATAGCGATTTTGTTATTTGGTTCTTGTTTGATAGAAAATTGGGAATGGGTTGGTTTTCAAATGATTTACGCTTTATTTTTCTATTTTATAATTTCTAATATAGAGGATAACGTTCTGGCTTTGGAGAATTTAATTAATAAAAAATAAAATCAAAAAACATGAAAGCAATAGGGTTTAAAAAGTCGCTACCAATATCGGATACTGACAGTTTTGTCGCATTTGAAATCGAAAAGCCACAGCCAAAAGGACACGATGTTTTGGTCAAAATAGAAGCAGTTTCGGTTAATCCAGTAGATTTTAAAATCAGACAAAATAGTGCAAAAGACACGATGTTGGACAGTCCTAAAATTATTGGCTGGGATGCTGTTGGCACCGTGGATGGTATCGGTGACGCAGTGACGTTGTTCAAAAAAGGTGATCGGGTTTTTTATGCTGGTGATATTACCAGACCGGGAAGTAATCAGGCGTTTCAGCTTGTGGATGAGCGGATTGTGGGACATTCTCCAAACAAGGTGTCAACGGCTCAAGCGGCAGCAATGCCTTTGACGGCTTTGACCGCATGGGAAATTCTCTTTGACCGAATCCGCATTATTGCCGAAAAAGATGAAGGCAAAAGCATTTTAATCATTGGTGGAGCAGGAGGAGTAGGGTCTATTGCTATTCAATTGGCCAAAAAGGTAGCGGGGCTTACAGTGCTGGCGACAGCGTCCAGACCAGAAACGACCGATTGGTGCAAAAAAATGGGGGCTGATTATGTGGTTAATCACAAAAATTTGATAAACGAAGTCCGCAAAGCAGGATTCGAAACAGTCGATTTCATTGTTGATTTTGTTGATACCAATGGCTATTGGGACACCATGGTCGAGTTGATAAAACCCCAAGGACATATTGCCTCTATCACAGGCAATGCCAATCCCGTTATTCTCAACAAACTTAAATCAAAAAGTGCGTCTTTTTCTTGGGAATTGATGTACACACGCTCGATGTTCCAAACGGAGGATATGATCGAACAGCACCATATTTTGAATAAAATAGCTGAAAAATTGGACGATGGACAATTGATTTCGACGCTTAATCAAACACTCAAAGGCTTTACAGTTGAAAATTTAAAAGAGGCTCATCGCCTTTTGGAGACGAACAAGGCAATCGGAAAAATAACGATAGAATTTTAAAATTAGATAATATGAACTACAAAAAATTATACGAAAATTATGATATGGGCGGTATTCACTTAGAAAACCGTTTTTTGCTGGCGCCTATGACAAGGTCTAGGAGTACGCAACCCGGAGATATCCCCAATCAATTGATGGCAGAATATTATGGACAACGCGCATCTGCAGGCATTATTATTACAGAAGCAACACAGGTGAGTTTGCAGGGCAAAGGGTACGCTAAAACACCCGGTATATATACCAAAGAGCAAATAGAAGGGTGGAAATTAGTCACTGAAGAAGTGCATAAAAAAGGCAGTAAAATCTTTTTGCAACTATGGCATGTGGGGCGCGTTTCTAGTTCTCAAGTGAATGGATTACAGCCTATTGGCCCATCCGCTAAAATTGCAAAAGATACACAGGTATATATTTTTGACGGAGCACCGAATGGCGATGCGACTTTTGTCCCTGTGGAAAAGCCACGAGAAATGACAAAAGATGATATTAAACAAGTGATTAAAGAATTTAGAATAGGGGCAGAAAATGCCATTGAAGCGGGTTTTGATGGAGTCGAAATCCATGGTGCAAATGGGTATTTGCTAGACCAGTTTTTGCGTAGCAATGCCAACGAGCGTAACGATGAGTATGGCGGATCCAAAGAAAATCGAATTCGACTGGTGTCAGAAATAGCCCAATCTGTCGTTGATGCTGTTGGAAAGGACAAAGTTGGTGTGCGTCTATCGCCATTTATTAGTTTTAAAGACATGGCGGATCCCGAGATATTGGATACCATTATGCTGGCATCTCAAAAACTAGAAGACATCGGCGTTACTTATATACATTTATGTGAAGCCGACTGGGATGACGCACCTGAGATTCCAGATGATTTTCGTGTACAGCTGAGAGAAACATTTAGCAACATGATTATTGCTACTGGTAACAAAACACCAAAAGAAGGCGAGGATTTGTTGGAAAGAGATTTGGTTGATTTGATTGGATTTGGGCGTAGTTATCTGGCAAATCCTGATTATCCTACTAGAGTGAAATTGGGTGCCAAACTTAACGAAATCGGCGATGGCCACACGCTTTTTGGTGGTGGAACTGCTGTAGGGTACACGGATTATCCGTTTTTGGAGCATTAGGAGGTGCGCTTCCTATTTTTGAAAAAATACGCCTAATAATTGAAGTAACCTTGTTTCTCGATCATTGACGAAAATAGACAAAGGGTTTCGGTTTGGTTTTTTATTTGTTAAATTGAGTACTTTAATCATTGCTTATAACAAGAATGATGCTTTATGGAACCAAATAAAAATGAAAAGAAGAAAGTTACTTAAATTATTAGGCTTAAGCTCGGGAGCGGTTTTCATAGGTGCAAATAGCGCCAGTGCAAAAAATCAGAAAGCGTCCAAGAAGGCTAAAAAAGTGCTAAGAATCGCTCATATAACTGATGTCCATATAAGGCCAGAACACAATGCGCCAAAAAGGTTTCAACAGTGTCTTCAAAAAATAAAAAATCACAAAGTAGATTTTTTTCTAAATGGTGGAGATACTATTTATGCCGCCGATTATAGCCATATAAAAAGGGAACGGGTTCTTGAGCAATGGGCTATTTGGGAGAAATTAAAAAAAGATATTTCTGAGTATGAAATACACAGTTGTTTGGGAAATCATGATATGTGGTGGGCTGCTCCAGACAAAACAGATTCAATGTATGGAAAAGATTATGTCGTCAAGCAACTGGGTATTCCTCACAGATATTATAGTTTCAGTAAAGAAGGGTGGCATTTTATTGTTTTAGATAGCAATAATAAGAATAAGAGCACTATTTCAATTGATGAAACGCAAATGGCATGGTTAAAAAATGAGCTGACACAGTTGCCGACAAAAACACCAGTGTTAATTATGACGCATTGTCCTATTTTAAATGTATCAACAATAATAAGTGGTGGTGGAAATCATACCGATAGTAAACAACTTACAAATCTGTTTTTACAAACACAGGGACAAAAAGATAAATTGTGTTAGTGGTCATATTCACTTATTGGATAACTCAACTTATAATGATGTGAATTACTATTGTAACGGTGCTGCATCAGGTTTTTGGTGGGAAGATGGGAATGCTGATTCTGCCGAAAAATATTGGTATCATGAAACGCCTCCTGGATATGCAATCTTAGAATTGTATGAAGATGGAACGATGACAAACAAGTATTACCGACACGGATTTTAAAAATCATAAGGTGGCTACGTGCAATAATAGCCATATCAAAAGATTGAGACCTTTGCACTAAAGTTCAGTAATACTGGCTTCGTGCAAAGATCTCAATTATTAACTATCGCAACTTTTACAATATTGCGCATCTTGCACTTTAATGTCCCATGGCGTATTGAATTCCAAACGTTAGCATAAGGGTATTTTTCATTTGGATGCCATTTACGTCTTGGTAAATAGGGATTTTCGCCTCTGCTCCAATTTGTAAACCTTTCAAGCTACCCTTTAGAAGATAAAAATTTGCCGCTATGCCTAAATCTAGTTGACGTCTGCCTGAATTGGCTGTATCGAACAAAGGCATCATTTTGGGATTTAAATCAGCATCAGCACCATCTATTTTCTGCGTGTTGAAGTAGCTCAAACTTGTCGAAAAACTCAAATAGTCGGATGCTTGAATAGACCCCCATCCTACAATGTCCAATCGATTTCCGAAAGTGTATTTTTCGGAGTTTTCTCCCAATCTAAATTTGTATTTGGGTTGAGCACCCCAAGAAATTTTTCCAGAATGCCCCAAATAGGTGAGACCTAAAATCGGATCCCAAGTGCCACTTCCTAACTGCATCGGGTATGCCAATTGGGCATCGTTGGTCATGGGCGTTGCATCACGTTGGTCAATATCACCTGTGGGAATCGACAGTCCGATATTGCCGTGTAACGATTGCCCACTACTATTCATGACCTTGACAAGACCAGTCACGGAAATATCACCCAACCCACCTGATGCTGTTGTGAAATCAACGCTCTTTTTTGTCTTTAAGTCCATTGAATTGAAAATATAATTCCCCATGGCCATGAGCGTGATATTGTCCGAAATTGCATACATGACACCGAGCATATGCATATCCATCTTCATTTTTTGAGGTGCGACCATGAAGTTCTGATAAATACCCTCATTTGATATATCATTGGTAGATTTCAGATTTCCGTCCATCCACATCGGCATATATCGATAAGACACCATTAATCCCCCTTTTTTATGAAGATGACTGCCCATAACGCTAATGGGTGCGTAGTTTTTTTGGTGATGGTGTCCCATCGCATTTGGGTCGTGATCTGTTTGGTGATGATGGTGTTCTGTCGTATTGGAACCATCTGATTTTGTTTTGTTCTCTTGATTTTTTTGTGCCATGGCTATATTAGCGCATAGCAAAATGACGCCCATTATGGGCAATATGATTTTATTATACATGATGTATTTTTTTATTAATTGAAATTTAAAATGTGTTGTTCCTAGTCTAAAACGGGAAATATTCTAGTATTCAATTAACATTTGGGTGGTGGGGTCGGAGGAACAATGTCCAAACCTTTTATTGAAAAGTGGTAAAAAGCAGACTGCTTTTGAGCGGTTGATTGCCTTGCTACAAATTTTGGAAATTCGTAATGACAAATAATCATCGGGATTCTCTCTAGCTCGGCGATTGGTATCTTATTGTTCTTTTCGGATTCTTGTGTTTTTTTTAGTTCTTGGGTCAAGTAACATTTTCCGTGGCAGGTTGACATGGGTTTGTCTTTGTTAATGCAAAGTACTTCCGAAATGTAGTCGTAATTGAGAACGTATTCAAAAAAAGGCAATATTGGTCTTATTTCTGCGAAACAGAAAATGAGTAATACGCCTATTGCCATTTTTGCTCTCATGCTAAATCATACAAAGTCAGGTAGTTAAAATCGCTATCATTTCTACTAAATGCATCCAAGTTCTAAATTTAGCACTATCTACCAAATGAACAACACTTAATTTGATGTTTTTTATTACTAGTTTTAGGCATGAGTCGGTCGATGCATTTGATTTTATATGGGTTTTTGATCTTGTCATGTGCTTTGTGTTTTGAGGGCAAAGCGCAATTTCATGATAATATTGACAGTTTGAGGATAGCGTACAAAGCGACCAAAAACCATACCAGTCGATTATCGACACGGATTGCGATGGGGTATTTTTATCTCAAAAAAGATCGGCGTGTCACGCAAAATATCATTGACAGTGTGGGTACGATTATAAAACAGCGGCAATTGAAAACGCTTTTGCCCGATTTTGAATTACTCAAAGCCACCAATTTTACATGGGGTGCAGAGGTGGACAGTGCAAAAATCTATATTGACAAATGTTTTTTGCATTTTCAGACACCTACAACGAAACAAGATATGATAAAACTGGGTTGGACATATATGCAATCCGCTTTTTATTATCAAAATATTAGGGGCAAAGAAGAAAAAACACTCGATGCTTTTGATGAAGCCTTTAAACTGTTCAAAGAAGCCCATGACGAAACACTGATGGCGTTTAAATACAGTTCTGAAGCCTATATTTTGCGAGAGCTTGGGTTATACAAAGAGGCTTTTGAAAAGTACGAGGAAGCCCTGAAGCTGCTCAAATCTGGGTCCGTTGAAAATGCAAAAGTGTTGATTAATATGGGGAAAGTGTCTCGGTATATGGGGAGTTATGTTTTGGCATTGCGGTATTTTGAACGGGCGATAAAAAGTTACTCTAATAACGATTTGGCGCAACGTGCGGCGGTTTACGAACAAATAGCGGCGGTTCATTTTGCAGATAAACGCCTCGACAAAGCGTTAGAAAACCAGAATATTGCCATCAATATCTATCAATCACAACATATCCAAGACAGATATGTTCGTGCGCTTTATAAAAAAGCGGAATATCTAAAGGAGAATAAAGTATACAAAAAAGCCCTGTTGATATTTGATGATATACTGGGCAATTTGGATTTTATGCAGTATAGCCCAGTTTATGGGAATGCACTTGTGTTAAAAGGGAGTATCTTTTTTGATCAAAATAAGTTAGGTGAGGCAGAAAAGATTTTTATTCGGTCCCCAAAGTTTTAATCGTGAGCGTGACAAGGTGAAATCCGAGCGTTATCATTTATATAAAATCAACCGTTTTGAAGCGTAGAACCGCTGCATCTTTGGACTATTTGGAAAAATACAATGCGTTAAACGAAGATATCATTAAAGAAAACAAGGCAAAACAAATCAAGAATATGCGGTTGTTGACTAGGATGCACCGCCGATTTGAAAACAATGAGCTTGCCCTAAATTTTCAAATGGAATCATTAGAAACCAAGGTTAAATATGAACAGAAAATAAGATTTAACTATTTGATAAGTTTTGTTGGTAGGGCTTGTGACGGTGTCTATTTTGGTATTTATGTTGTTAAAATGGAAGCGGCTTAATAAGGCCATTACCAATGCCAATGCGAAAGTTGAAACGACCAATAAAAAGTTGACAGAGACACTCGGGTTTTTGGAACAGTCCAACGCACAGCTTGCCAAAAACTCGTTTCAGGCACTGGGGACTCGGTTGTCTCAAAAAATAGCTTGGCAGTTGAACACACCCTTGACTGCATTGAAAACAAATACTGAAATCTGAAAGAAATCGTAGGCTATATTGTGGATATTGTGCGGTTCTCGAAAAAACTGACCGAAGAAGAATTATCGTCTGTCGAAAAAATAAGCCAGGTCTATATCCAAGATATGAAACCCCTCACGACACGACAAGAAAGGCATAACAAAAAACGGGTATTTGAACTGGTAAACGATATTGAGTTTCAAAATAAAGCCGTGGTTTTTAAGTGTTTTGGATGAGATGGCTTTTTTTCCATTTTCGGTAGAATTGCTGACCATTGCAATGTCCAATCATAATATTGAACAGCTCAAATTACTAGCATTTTTGATCAACCTCCACAAAATGGCATTGTCGTTTGATAGCTGCAACGAAAGAATTGATTTGCGGCTGAACCAAATTCGTCGAATGGAGGTGGATGACGAGGATCCCCCGATTCCATATAGCCTCAAAGAAAACCTAGAACACGTCATCTCTATGATACAACAGGGGGTTGATAAAGAGAACCTGTCTATCACGTATATTGCAAAAGACGATATCGCTTTTGTGACACGCAAACACCTGCTCAATAGCGTATGGCATAGTCTGTTAAACAATGCGATTGAAAGTGTCGTCGCGCCAAAATCAGTGATTGTGCAAGTCCGCGCCTATATCAAAAAAGAAAACCTCATAGTCGAGATTAAAGACAATGGGGCTGGGATAGGAACATTATATACAAGATCAAATTTTTGAACCATTCTTTACAACAAAGTCCTATCAAAAAAAGGCAGGGCTTGGCTTGACACTGTCCAAACAAATTTTGAACCAGTTGGGGAGGTGCCATCACGTTCGAAACATCTACGGGCGGTAGTGTATTTACGGTGAGGCTGTTGATGCCGCAATCAACCCACGTTCGTCCGTAGGGGCAGATCCACGTGTTGGGGCGAATTGAAATTCGCCCGTACCGTTGGGGAAAATAGGGCAGAGGCAAGTCCTGCCCTACGGGCGGCATGGTATGGACGTGATGTTGTTGTGAGCGTTTGTAGAGGTGTTGTTTTAAAAACAACGACCTCTTTATTTACGATTTCTAAGTGCTTTCCATTCTGTGTCAGCAAATAAATACCAGCATTACGGGCTTTATCAATCAAATCATCATAGGTTACGGTTGTTGCTAGACCCAAATACAAATCATGATTGCGGTACTTGGCGTAATTCTCTCGGAATATCTTGGCTTTTTTGTCAATGAGGTTCTGAATGTCTTTGGGGTGGGCTTTGTATTTGACCTCAATAATTGCAGACGCCGTGCCATTAAACATTAAAATATCATATTCAGTACGTCCTCTTCCATCACGGATATTGCGTTCAACGACATTATAGGTGATATCTCCTAAAACAGGTTGGTCTTGCAAACTACGGAAAAACAATTCCTCGGCACTGTCCCCCATATTCAAACCGACTGTTAAGCTCTTTCCGTTCTTTTTGAGCCTCTGCACGGTCTTTTTTGTATTGAGCTTCAAATTCTGTTCGGAGTCTGTCTTGCTTTTTCCGTTCTTTTAGAATTTCAGCACGGTCTTTTTCGTACTTAGCTTGAGCCTCTGCACGGTCTTTTTCGTATTGAGCTTGCGCTTCTTTCCGTTCTTTTTGAGCCTCTGCACGGTCTTTTTCGTATTGAGCTTGCGCTTCTTTCCGTTCTTTTTGAGCCTCTGCACGGTCTTTTGTGGTTTGTGCTAGTATTTGTTCGATTCTATCCAATCTATCCATACAACCAAATATAACGAAATATTTTGAATATAATATCGTAGGGGCAGACCCACGGGTCTGCCCAAACAATGACCGACATACCACCCTAACATTTGGCGAAGCCATCCACCGTAGGGGCGGGGTTGACCTCCGCCCAATATACCGCCCAAATAGGGCGAACACATGGGTTCGCCCCTACAATACACAACCTATCAAGGAGAAAATGAAAACCCTGTGGTAACACTTTTAACACAATCCCCTCTTTATTGTCGGACTTTTGTATTATGTTTGTTACTTACTTAAATTAAATTAGTTAACAAAATAAATGATGATGAAGAACAAACTAAATACCCAAATGATGCGCGTCCTATTGTTGGCAGTTGCCCCAATGACGCTATTGATGAGCAGCTGTGGCACGAGCGACAGCAATAACGAAAATGTAGCCCCCCCCCCCCCCCCCTACAGCTATAACAATTAGCCCAATAGAGGGCAAAACAGCCACCGCAGAAGTAGGGTCTGGCACAATCGACCTTACGACGATTTTCACAATCAAAGTCACCCCCGACGATACCCCCGACAAGACCGTTATCTGGTCGCTCAAAACCACCGAAGACGAAAACAAAGCCACCATCACAGCAGAGGGCAAACTGACGCCCAATGCAGCAGGCACCATCACCATCGTCGTCACTTCCAAAGCCAACAATGCACTAACAACCAATGCGGGTTTTACGATCACTGACCCTATAACCGCCATCACTATCAATGCCTCGCAAACCACGGTCGAGATAGACAAATCTATTACCTTGACTGCCACGACTACACCAACAGGCGGTGCGGTCAAATGGGCAGTAGATAAGCCTACAACTGCCACCATCGACGCAACAGGTAAACTCACAGGCAAAGCAGCGGGCAATGTTACCGTTACGGTGACTGCTGGCACTATGAGCAAAACAGTGACCATTAAGGTAATTGCCAAACCCACCATCGATATTATTGACGGTGCAACGGACGTACATCTAGGAAATGCCGATATCACCTTTGCTGCGGTGATAGCTGGTACAACCGATGCTGTTGATGTGACATGGACGATACTAGGCGACAATACCAATAACAAATACGGTACAATAGACGCCAGTACTGGCGTCTACACCGCCCCCAAAGTCTGGAAAGACGCTGTGCCAGCAGATGCCATTCAATTCACCATAGAGGCAAGCAGCACGACAGACCTTAGCGTAAAGGTCAGCAGACCCATCACCATCAAGACCGATAGCTTCCCGAATGAATTAGTGATTGCGAATCGTAATGATGATAGAGCGCTCTACAGTAGCTATAGTGCTACGAATAAGGATGTAGTCATCTACCTAGGGGTTACGTTCATTAATATTAATGCTTTTAAAGATTTATCGTTAACCAGCGTGACCATCCCTGAAGGTGTCACGAGGATTAACGGTTTGTCTTTTTATAATAACCAGTTAACCAGCGTGATCATCCCTAAAAGTGTCACCACGGTTATTGGCAATGGTGCATTCTTTGAGAATCCTGACCTAACAGAAGTCATACTCTCTCAGGCAATATGGGACAAAGTAAAGACAAATATCCAAATCTTCGGTGCGCAGGTGACTAGCTACAAAACGCATTCGGGTACTGTGCTCGCCTCTATCGCAATTACAACAACTCCCACAAGTATAATGATAGGAGCTACGAACGCTGCGACATTGGCTGCCACAACGATGCCAACAAGCGCTACGGTCACTTGGGTAGTGACACCGAGTGATGGCTCTATTGCCACTATCACTACTGCTGGGGTACTGACAGGCGTTGCCGCTGGCACCGTAAAGGTCACCGCCACTGCAGGCCTTGTCAGCCAAAGCGTCAACATTACGGGTGCAGTAGCCTTATAATCATCATCAATCCGTAGGCGTTGGTTGCTACGCAGCGTTGACGGATTGTTTTAGAAACAGTAAGCGTGGCATTATCTAAAACAATACAATTATGAGTCTAAAATACACATTAATTCGCAATCCTTTTTCAAAAGAGCCAAACGAATACGTCTTTCGCGTCTATGACCAAGAGAGCCTAGACCCTAGAGCAATGCATCGAGCGCAATTGTAGAAAAGGGTAACCACAGCCACTCCCAAGTCAAAGCCGTACTAGAAGAGTTTGATGATGTGATAGAAAGTGCCATCCAAGAAGGCAAAAGGCTCAACTTACCCTTGTTCAAAACAAGCGCCTCCATACCCGGCACAGTAAAAAACCAGCACCGACCATCTAGACAAAAAAGACCAACGCTGTACAAATCAAACATCAGCGCAGGCAAACGCCTCAAAGAAGCCGCAGCAGCAGCCCGCGCCGAACGGGTCGAAGCTCCTAAAAACATCCCCCTCATCATAGAGGTCAAGATGGCATGAGCGGCAGCACCAACGAACAAATCACCTCGGCAGGTGTCATAGAAATAATGGGTACCGCTCCTCAAAATACAAGGAGAAAGCCCCCAAAACGGCATCACCCTCATCGACAGTACAGGCAAAGCACACAAAGTCGTCACCATCGTCGAGAACAACCCAAGCAAGCTCATCGTCGTCCTACCAAAACTAGAAAAGGGCACGTACACCTTGCAGTTCACGACGCAGTTTACAGGCAACTCTACACCTGCGAAAGCAATAAAAGTAGGGACATTTGATATCCCCCTTACAGTTGTTTAATCTTGATACTAATCACTGATATCAAGTGAGGATAATCACTGACACCAAGTGAGGGTAATCACTGACACCAAGTGAGGGTAATCACTGACACCAAGTGAGGGTAATCACCAAGAAAACCTCATGTATAGCAAGGGGGACTTGTCCCCTTGTCATTGCTATCGAAATGGACGTGGATAATGTAGGGGCGAACACATGTGTTCGCTCTATTTCGGCGGTATATTGGGCAGACACGTGGGTCTGCCCCTACGGACGGATGTTCGGGTGTCTCTGCTCCTACGGACGTGGGTGTGTCTCCTATCTCATGCAGGGTTCGGATTTAACCGATGATAAAATTGTTCAATTTTACTGGTGATTTGTTTGGTCTCCAAAAGAAACCCATCGTGCCCATAAACGCTTGATATTTCGGCATAGTATCCGTTTTTCAAATAATTGGCGATACGCTTTTGTTCTTTTGTCGGGAACAAAACATCCGAATTGACGCCAATAACGAGCGCTGGTGTCTCGATATTGCTCAGCACATGGTTGATCGCGCCCCTGTTTCTACCAATATGATGGCCGTCCATGGCTTTTGACAATCCCCAGTACGAAAAAGCATTGAAGCGTCTTGCCAGTTTTTCACCCTGATAAATTTGGTAGCTCGACGCTCTAAAATCATCCCATTTGTCATGTTCATCACTTTGTCGTAATGTGTAGCCTTCGTAGCTGCGGTAGGACAACATGGCAATGCCTCTGGCGGCTTTTAGCCCTTTTATACCGGCATCGGGTTGGTCGTTTGCCCATGTGGCGTCCAATGATATGGCGATGCGTTGTGATGCGATGCGTTGTGATTCGTTAAAAGCAATGCCCCAAGGAGAGTGTTTGGCATTGGTTGCGAGCAAAATAAGATGGTCAAAAATGTTTTTCTGGGCACTGACCCATTCCAAAGCTTGTTGACCGCCCATTGATCCGCCGATTAACGTGTGTATCGTAGACAA
Source organism: Lottia scabra (assembly GCA_029955415.1). Taxonomy (NCBI): domain Eukaryota; kingdom Metazoa; phylum Mollusca; class Gastropoda; family Lottiidae; genus Lottia; species Lottia scabra. The sequence continues at coordinate 46,756 of JARJEI010000089.1, forward strand.
TCCCAAATCACGGCGCAGTAAATCAAAAGCACGGACAATATCTAGGTTGGTAAACAATGGAAAGTCATGGAAAAACGGTTTGTCAGTCCGCGTATTGATGCTCAACGGTCCCGTTGAACCGTAACAACTGCCCAACATATTGGCACAGATGATAAAGTAATTCTCGGGGTCGAAAAAGTCATTTTTGCCAAAAAGACCACGCCACCAATCGCATACATTTGAGTCTCCCGTCAAAGCATGGCAAACCCAAATGACATTGGATTTGTTGGCATTGAGCGTCCCATAAGTTGTATAGTGCAACTTGAAATTGGGCAAAGTCTGACCAGATTGAAGGACAAAGACTTTGTCATGAAAGAAAGAGTTATTTGCAGAAGGGGACAATGCCACTGTATTTATTCAGAAGTATGTATTGAGTTATTTTGATGAATAATTGTCACAAAGTTAAAAAAAAACAGGTTTAAACAAAACAAAGTATTAGCTTTACGGATTGATATAATTGAATATTTTTGTCACCAACGTCGCATATATTTTTACCACTTCATATCAAAGTTTTTGTTATTATCCCAGCCTGCAATGAGGAAACAGCGATTGCCGATGTTATACATGATTTGCCATCGCAACTGATTACCGAGATTGTCGTGGTCAATAATGCATCAACAGACAATACGGCTCATGTGTGTACATCATTGGGCGTGACAGTTTTGGACGAGCCGATATCGGGTTATGGCAGAGCGTGCCTGACAGGTTTGGCTTATTTGGAAAAAAAAAGAACTGTCCGAGTCTGATATTGTGGTGTTTATTGACGGCGATTATTCGGACTATGGCGAGTATCTTCCTGAGTTGATAAAACCGATCCTCTCGTCAAACTATGATTTGGTGGTGGGTTCTCGGGCTTTGGGCCAATGTGAAAAAGGGGCGATGACTGTGCCGCAGGTGTTTGGTAATTGGCTGGCAACTAGATTGCTCAATCTGTTTTACGGCATTGAATTTACTGATTTGGGACCGTTCAGAGCCATTACATGGCGGGCACTTGGCATGATTAAAATGCAAGATAAGGATTTTGGCTTGGACGGTCGAGATGCAGCTAAAAGTTGGAAAATTTAGCTTGCCATACACCGAAGTACCCGTGCCATACAGAAAAAGGATAGGGAAAAGTAAAATTTCCGGTACAATAAAAGGAACTTTGCATGCTGGGTTTAAAATTATTTGGACAATTTTGAGATAACGGTCATGATGATAGCGGTACTTGTATTATATTTTGTTGCGTTGTGTTTTATCTTTTTATTTAGCCTGACCCAGCTTAATTTGACGCTGCACTACAAAAAAAGCAAGCAAGAAAATAAACCACAGCAATTGTCGGATGATGCACCCAATAATGGTGACTATCCAAAAGTGACGGTGCAAATCCCTATTTATAACGAGCGTTATGTGGTTGAAAGAATCATTGATGCCGTCTGCCGATTCGATTATCCCAAAGAGAAACTCCACGTTCAGGTATTGGATGATTCTAACGATGAGACGGTCGAACTAATTGAGAAAAAGGTCGCTGCATGGCAATCTAAAGGAATTGCAATAGACCATGTCAGGCGAGAAGTCCGCACGGGATTTAAGGCGGGTGCACTTGATTATGGCATGAAAATGACGGATGCCGAATTTATTGCGATTTTTGATGCTGATTTTATCCCGCATCCAACTTTTTTAAAAAAGACGACACCTTTGTTCTCAGATGCACTTTTGGGTATGGTGCAGACCAAATGGGCACATTTGAACCGTGACTATTCGACATTGACCCAAGTGCAGGCATTTGGTCTTGACGCACATTTTTCGGTCGAGCAAGTTGGCCGTTCTCACGCTGGTAGTTTTATCAATTTTAATGGGACAGGGGGAGTTTGGAGGAAAAAATGTATCGAGGATGCTGGTGGCTGGTCGCAGGAGACTCTGACAGAAGATCTCGATCTTAGCTACCGGCACAGCTCAAAAACCACAAGTTTTTGTACCTCGAAAATGTCGAAAACGCCTGCCGAGTTGCCCATTTTGATGACTGCGGTCAAATCCCAGCAATACCGATGGAACAAAGGTGCCGCCGAAAATATATCTAAAAACTTATTTGATGTATTGCGAAAAAAGACCCTATCTTTTGGGCACAAATGGCATGCTATTTTTCATTTAACCAATAGCTCTGTTTTTATTGCATTGTTAGTAGCAGCTATCTTGAGTGTTCCCATTACAACCATTAAATTTTATCACCCAGAGTACAAATATCTATTTTATACAGCCATGATTTTTTTGATTGGGTTTTTCTCGATTGGTTTCTTTTATTATGAATCCGAAAAAGCCAATCAAGCAAGGTCTTTAGGCGTTTTTATGAAAGATTTTCTCGTATTTTTGACCGTATCTATGGGGTTGTCTTTGCATAATGCGATTGCAGTTTTAGAGGGTTTGTTTGGAAAAAAAACACCCTTTATTCGGACTCCAAAATTCAATGTGAATACAAAAAAAGACCATATTGCTAACATAAAAAACATCTGATATAGCACAAAATGTTCCTTTTACAACGTATTTGGAGGGACTATTGTGTCTTTATTTTTTATACGGTATTGGGTTGCAGTTTTATTACCTTGATTTTGGGCTTATTGTGTTTCATGTGATGCTTTGTATCGGTTTTGGTATGGTGTTTTATCAAAACCATTTTGTCTGCATATGCTGCCAAAGATTGATTTTTTTCAAAAGTTGAATCCACGGATTTCATATTATTATTGGGCATTTGTGTCCCTTTTTATGTGTGGCTGGCATTGTATGGAGAACGGTATTTGGATTTTGTACCTGTGGTTCTGTTGGTTTTTGTGTTTGTTTATACGGCTTTGGCTGTTGATCGATTTGGGCAAAATCAGTCCACTATTTTTTATGTTTTTGGACTGTGCTTTCGATTGTGTTTTTGTTTTTCGATACCGTTGCTATCGGATGATATTTATAGATTTATCTGGGATGGTTTGGTTTGGCACGAAGGTTTTTCGCCCTATGCTTTCACGCCAAAAGACTTTCTTGAGATGGATGCTTTGCCGCAATTTCAATCACTTTTCCCGCAGTTAAATTCTCAAGCGTATTATTCTGTTTATCCGCCTTTTTATCAGTGGATTTTCCGTTTAACGACTTATTTTGGGGGGAGTGATTTGTACACTAATTTGTTTGTTTTCAGGGTGTTATTTTTGATGATTGAGGTTGTGTTATTCAGGGTTGGTCGGATGATTTGTCAACAGGTGGGTATTCGCAGTAAACTCCTGTATTGGTATTGGCTTAATCCATTGGTTATCATAGAGACATACGGCAATATACATATAGAGATAGGCATTGCTTTTTTGCTTGTACTGGCAGTTTACTTTTTCGTGGTCAACAAAAATGGCTTTTTTGGTGGGATTTGTCTTTGGGTTGGCTTTTATGCTAAAACTGCATCCTATTATTTTTATTGGGCTGTTTGTTTTGGGGCAGCCGTTTCGTTGGTGGTTAAAACTGTCGATAGGGTTTTTATGCCCTGTATTATTATTGCTGTTATCAGAGGATGTCTCGTCATTGTTGATGGCGGTTTCAAAGAGCAGCCGATTGTTTGTTGACAATTTCGAGTTTAACGGAAGCATTTATTTTATTGTCAGAGCGATTGGGTTTTGGTTAAAAGGCTGGAACCTTATCGAAACCATAGGACCTATGATGGGGGTTTTTCAATATACTTTTCATTCTTTTGCTCACCATAAGACACTGGTATCAAAAACGGCCTTTGGTTGAAAGCATCTTGTTGCTTGGCACCGTTTATTTATTGATGTCAACCACGGTTCATCCTTGGTATTTGATTCCTTTTGTTATATTGGCTGGTTTGCAGAGCCAATGGAAATACCCATTTGCTTGGAGCGCCTTGGTGTTTCTTAGTTATTTGGGATATACAAAGACGGGTTATGTTCATCCTTATTTTGCGATTGTGGTGGAGTACGTGCTGGTATTTTTGTTGTTCTACAAGGACGTCATTCACCCTCATTTTACGGCAAAAGAGCGTATAACAAAATAACCCGTTGATACATTCCGAAATCAACGCCAAATATTGACACTGCGTCTATTTTGCACCAAATATATTGCGTTTTAAAACAAGTCAAACGTATTTGAAATTTTAAAACAATATATTGGTTGCACGGGCAACGAACACGGTTGATTTGACCTTATTTGTTCTGCTTTTTAATCAGATTCAAAGCACTTCCTGCACGGGTACCAATCAATTTGACTTTGGTTATAGGTATGGTTGCACCACGATGTCATCATGGCTGCCATCGGCATGAGAGAAACGCAATGTTAGGGGTTTTTCGGGCGCAAATTGATTCAAATCAAGTGTTGAAATGGTATCGTCCTCTTGAATTTTGTCATAATCGCTTTCGTTTTTGAATGTCAATCCCAACATACCTTGTTTTTTAAGGTTGGTTTCGTGGATTCGTGCAAAAGACTTGACCAAGACGATCTTCATGCCGAGGTGTCGCGGTTGCATCGCGGCGTGTTCGCGAGAAGAGCCTTCGCCATAATTGTGATCGCCAACGACAACAGAGTCAATACCTGCTTTTTTATAGGCACGTTGAACCGAAGGGACAGTGTCATAGGTTCCAGTTAACTGATTTTTCACCTTGTCAACCTCGTCATTGAATGCATTAACGGCACCCGTGAGGGTATTGTCAGCTATATTGTCAAGATGTCCTCTAAATCGAAGCCATGGACCTGCCATAGAAATATGATCTGTGGTGCACTTTCCTTTTGCTTTGATAATCAACTTCATGTTTTCCAAATTTTCACCATTCCAAGGCAAAAAAGGCTCTAATAACTGTAGGCGTTTACTGTCTTCTAATACGACGACTTCTACACTGCTACCGTCTTTTGCAGGGGCTTTGTATCCAGAGTCTTCGACTGCAAATCCTTTTTCTGGCAGCTGATGTCCTTTTGGTTCATCAAGCATCACGTCCTTTCCTTCGGTGTTTTTGAGTTTGTCGGTCAGCGGATTAAATCCTAAATCACCCGCAATGGCAAGCGCAGTCACCAATTCTGGTGATCCTACAAAAGCATGGGTGTTAGGATTGCCGTCAGCACGTTTGGAGAAGTTCCTGTTGAAACTATGTACAATCGTATTTTTTTCTTTTTTGGCGGCACCTTCTCGATCCCATTGACCAATGCAAGGTCCACAAGCGTTGGCAAATACCGATGCCCCCATTTTGTTGAAAGTGTCGATATACCCGTCTCTTTCGATGGTATAACGCACCAATTCGGACCCTGGTGTAATCGTGAATTTGGCTTTTGTTTGTAGTTTTTTGTCAACAGCTTGTTGTGCCAAAGACGCCGCTCTTGAAATATCTTCGTAAGACGAGTTGGTACAAGAGCCAATAAGACCGACTTCTACGTTTAAAGGCCAACCTTCTTTCTGTGCCCGTGCGCGCATTTCTGATATTGGTGTGGCGATATCTGGCGAAAAAGGTCCGTTGAGATGCGGTTCTAGCGTATCAAGGTTAATTTCGATGACTTTGTCAAAATATTGTTCTGGACTTTGATAGACTTCAGGATCTGCTGTGAGATGTTCTGCTACGGCATTTGCTGCTTTGGCAACCTCTTCTCTTTCTGTTGCAATCAGATAATCTGACATGGATTGGTCAAATCCAAATGTAGAGGTCGTAGCACCGATTTCGGCTCCCATATTACATATTGTGCCTTTTCCTGTGCAACTCAGCCCTTTGGCGCCTTCTCCAAAATACTCAACGATGGCATCGGTTCCTCCTTTTACGGTTAGGATACCTGCTACTTTTAAAATGATATCTTTGGGTGATGCCCAGCCAGAAAGCTTTCCTGTTAGTTTTACACCGATTAATTTAGGCCATTTTAGCTCCCAAGGCATCCCCGCCATGACATCGACGGCATCTGCACCTCCGACGCCAATGGCGATTTTTCCGAGACCGCCAGCGTTGACAGTATGTGAGTCTGTACCAATCATCATGCCGCCTGGAAAAGCGTAATTTTCTAGTACCACTTGATGGATAATGCCCGCACCGGGCTTCCAAAATCCGATGCCATATTTGTTAGAGACAGATTCTAAAAAATTGAATACTTCTCCACTGGCATTGATTGAGTTTTTCAGGTCGGTTTTGGCTTCTTTTTTTGCTAAAATAAGATGATCACAATGAACAGTGCTAGGCACGGCGACTTTTGATTTGCCAGCTTGCATAAATTGTAACAAAGCCATTTGTGCTGTGGCATCTTGCATGGCAACACGGTCAGGAGAAAAATTGACATAGTCCACACCACGCTTGAAACTTTCAACTTTCTGATCTTTATGTAAGTGTGTGTATAATATTTTTTCTGCCAAAGTTAATGGTCGGTTGACCTTTTGTCGTGCCGCGTCAATGCGTTTGGCTGCTTGTGCATACACGTTTTTAATCATCTCAATATCAAAAGCCATTTTGTTTTTTATTTTAGGTTAAAAGCTAATTCCGATGCCAAATATACCGAACTATCTCACATTTTACAAATTTTTGAGCTTGTCATTTTAATACATGTTTTTGATAAATAAAATGCTAGGTGATTAAATTGTGATTTTAATGAAATGATATCAAATAAAATAAAGTTTTTCATTTTTATGATTATCTTTCGACGCTTGTTATGATAATTGATGCTCACCAACATTTTTGGAACTATGAATCAGAAAAACATAGTTGGATAGATGACAGTATGTCTGTGATTAGGCGTGATTTTTTGCCTTCAGAGTTGCAAAAGGTCTATGCCGAAAATGGAATAGACGGGTGTGTAGCCGTGCAGGCAGACCAAACGATAGAAGAAAATGAGTTTCTTTTGAAATTAGCGGATCAATATAATTTTATTAAAGGAATAGTCGGTTGGGTTGATTTTAGAAATGCGTCCGTTGATGCTGATTTAGAAAAATATAGCCAGTTTAATAAAGTGAAAGGATTTCGGCATGTGGTTCAAGGAGAAGCCGACCCTAATTTTTTGCTAAGAGATGATTTTTTTAAGAGGCATATCATGTTTAGAAAAACATCATTTTGTTTATGATATTTTGGTGTTTCCTCATCAATTGGGAGCTGTTTTAGAGTTTGTTAAACTTTTTCCAAAACAAAAATTTATCATTGATCATATTGCAAAACCGTATATTAAAGACGGTTTTTTTGATGGCTGGGCTGTTTTGATGACAGCGATTGCAGAATATGAAAATGTGTTTTGTAAATTATCTGGTATGGTCACTGAAGCGGATTATAATAATTGGAGCGAATCCCAATTAGAGCCATACATGCAGTTGATAATGCGTGTTTTTGGGACAAAAAGAGTTTTATATGGATCTGATTGGCCTGTATGTTTGGTCGCAGCAGATTATAAAAGAGTGAAAAAGACAGTGGCGAATTTTATCATGACATTAAGCGAAACGGAACAGGCCTGTATCATGGGTGAAAATACCATGACATGCTATAAATTATAAATGAAGCATTTATGGATTTGAATTTGAAAAATAAAGTTGTAATTGTCAGTGGAGGAGCGGGTATAAAGGGCAGTATAGGCGAGACTATTGTACAAAAACTGGCAAGTGAAGGTGCGATTCCTGCGATTATTGACAGGAATGATAGGGGTTTTGGATATGCCGAAGAATTGCAAAGTAAGGGTATTGATGCGATTTTTTGTAAAGCGGATGTGACTGATCCATCTCAAACAAAAATAGCGGTTGAAACCATTATCAAAAAATACAACCGTGTCGATATAGTCATCAATAATGTCGGTGTAAATGACGGTATTAGCTTGGATGCAAGTTATGACGAGTTTATGTATTCTTTGAAACTGAATTTGGTAAGCTATTTTTTGATCGTAAAATATGCTTTGCCATCGTTGGAGAAAAGTAAAGGCAATATTTTGAACATTGGTTCGAAGGTGGCATTAACTGGACAAGGAGGAACATCTGGATATGCTGCAGCAAAAGGAGGGGTATTAGGATTGACAAGAGAATGGGCAGTTGATTTAATCAAAAAAGGGATTCGTGTTAATGCCGTCATTATAGCCGAAAGCTGGACGCCTGCATATTCAAATTGGATTGAAACACTTGAAAATGGTGAGGATAAATTGAAATCTATTGTTAAAAATATTCCTTTAGAGAACAGAATGACAACACCAGAAGAAATTGCCGATACTTGTTTATTTGTAGTGTCAGATAAATCGTCTCATACCACTGGTCAATTTATTTCTGTAGATGGGGGTTATGTTCATTTAGATCGCTCTTTGCTGAAAGGTTAGAGATTTTTTGATATGTAAACGATTGTAATTTTACGCAATACATTTGGAATATGAGTAATAAAAAAACACCTATTATCAGTAAAGAATTATTAATCCCATTTATTGCAGCAACATCTATTTTTGCATTATGGGGATTTGCAAATGATGTTACAAATCCCATGGTAGCTGCGTTTAAAAAGGTAATGGTGTTGTCTAATGCAGAGGCGTATAATGTCCAGTTTGCATTTTACTTTGGTTATGGTGTTATGGCGATACCAGCGGCATTGTTTATTAGGCGATTCAGTTATAAATCGGGTATTTTGTTGGGTTTAGCGTTGTATGCTATTGGCGCACTCTTATTTTATCCCGCAGCACAAGGTGAGAATTATAATTATTTTTTAATCTCGTTATTTGTCATCACATGTGGTTTGGGTTTTTTGGAAACGACTTCAAACCCATTGATTTTATCAATGGGAGATGCTTCAACCGCTACACAACGGTTGAATTTAGCACAATCGTTTAATCCAGTTGGGTCTTTAACAGGGATGTTGGTCGCAAAATTCGTTGTTTTGGATAGAATATTGTCAGCAAATTATGACGATGGTTCGGATATTATTGCTTTGGGAGCTCAAAAAGCTGCTGAAATAAAATCGCATGATTTAGGTGTAATTAGCACGCCGTATGTCGTAATTGGCTTGTTTGTTGCAGTTGTTTTTGTTGTTATTTTGAAAACAAGGATTCCGGCAATGAATTTGGGGGAACATTTGTCAATAAGTGAGTCATTGAGTAGGATTTTTAAGAGCAAAACATATTTACCAGGTGTTATTGCGCAAACATTTTATGTTGGTGCTCAAATTATGTGCTGGACTGCTATTTTTCAATTGATTGAATATATCAACGAAGGTTTGATAAAAGGACATGGGTTAGATGCAACTTATTGGAATATAAGTGCCATGGTGTTATTTGTTTCGACTCGCTTTGTTGGTACTGCTTTAATGGGAAAAGTAAACCCTGCTCAAATGCTAGCGGTTTTTGGTTTTGGAGGACTTGCTTTTTGTATAGGTGTTATGGTAACGACTGGAATAACAAGTTTGGTCTGTTTGGTATTGGTGTCTGTTTTCATGTCTATCATGTTTCCGACTATTTATGGGTTAGCATTAAAAGATATGGGGGAAGAAGCAAAATTGGCGTCTTCAGGATTGATTATGGCAATTGTTGGAGGCGCTTTTCTGCCAAAAATTCAAGCTGCTATTATGGATTTTGGTGATACTGTGAATGATAAAGAGGTGTTTGGTGATATTATAGCGTTTGGTATAAGCGAAATACATTTCTCTTTTATTTTGCCTTCAGTTTGTCTACTTTTTGTCACACTTTATGGTTTGTTTGCTTATAAAGTGACCAAACAAGGATAATTTTTAACTTAATTAGTATGAAAACGAAAAGAATTTGTCTGTCCTGCGATTTGAAAAACGATCCTAAGCTTATTGAAGAGTATAAAGCATATCACTCGGCTGGCAAGGTTTGGCCAGAAATCACTAAAAGTATCGTGGATGCGGGTATTGTAGATATGCAAATTTACTTGACAGGGAACCGTTTGTTTATGATTATGGAGGTGAATGAGACGTTTGACCTTGATAAAAAGGCAGCTATGGATGCTCATAATCCAAATGTGCGGGATTGGGAAAGCCTAATGTCTCGTTATCAACAGGCTTTGCCTTGGGCAAAAGAAGGCGAAAAATGGACACTGCTTGAGCTTATTTTTAAACTTGAAGGGTAGTTTTTAACGATTTCCTCATTGTACTTGCCAAAATACGGGTTCTTTGTCGTTGACGCCAAATAATAGAGTTTGTTTGTCTTTAACAAAGATAGGTACGGCATGAGATACTTGACCATTTACAAATAACCCTCGTTCTAAACCAGACATATATCGAAAGTTTTTATCTTTTTTTTCCCAATACAATAATACCGTGATTACCATCTCCCCTTGGGGTTTCTACTTCTGCATAATATTGGTTGCCAGTCAGTATTAAGTCATTGACTTGGTCATTGTTTATATCTAAAATTTGAATATCGTTTATAGGTGCAATTTGTGTAAGGGGTGGTAATTGGTGCCACAAATACCCGTTTTCGGTATTTTCTATCCAATAATGCGCAAAATCTGTAGCTTCGTAATGCAAGGCTTTTTTGAGTATTTGTTCGCCATACAGGTCATACAAATCGGCTGACGCAAATGAGTTAAACGTCTTGAATCTTTTTGTGATATTTGAGATTTGTTGCGAGGAGCATTCTCGACCTCTTAAAGGCAGGATTTTATCTTTTTTCTTATAGCCGAGTACAATATCCTGTTTGCCATTTTGATCAAAATCGTAGGCATAGACCATAAAGGGGTTTTGTTTTGTTGCCTTGTACTTATAATTTAAACCCAAATTCCCTGCAACAAAATCCATGTCACCATCTTTATCCAAATCAGCAATTTTTAAACTATACCACCAACCGACTCGATTGTCATCGCCAAAAATATTTTTACGTTCAAATTTTCCATTTTTTTTGTTGATGAAGCAAGTAATTGGCATCCATTCTCCTGTTATTACAATATCTGGTAATTGATCTCCATTGATGTCTTTACATTGGAGTGCAGTAACAAGTCCAAGTTTTAAAAAATCTGGGATTTTTTCTGCCGTAATATCTTTGAATTTTAGGGCGTTTCCACTTTTACCATTATTTTCTAAAAGCAAACTGGAAGCTGGGTTTGGATATTGCCCTGGGACAATGCGTCCTCCAATGATAAGATCCAAATCGTGGTCTAAATCATAGTCAAAAGCTATTATTTCTTTGCCATTTGTGTTGATTGTAGGCAAGGCGTGACTTGCTTTTTTAAAGGTGCCATTTCCTAAATTGAGATATAACCGATCTTGATAAAATCCGTTTTGCTGGTTTATATAATAACCACCATTGACGATGTACAAATCGAGTTTACCATCGTTATCCGCATCAAAAAAAAGAGCCCCAGTGTCTTCAAATTGTGGTTCGCTTTGCCATGGTCCTTTTGCTAATTCAAATTGTCCATCTTTTCGTTGGATGTACAACGCTCCCTCTTGCCCCAAAGCTCCTCCAATGAAAAAATCATCGAGTCCGTCTTTGTTGACATCTCCTTTTGCCAAGGCAGGTCCCAATCTTGAATATTGGTGAGGTAAAAGAATTTCATGTCTATAGTCATCATAATCATCTTCTTGGTGCTTGAATTTAACGCCGTGGTGATTGACGCTATCTGGTTTCAAAAGATGATGATGCTTTGCTTGACGAATTACGTTATTCTGCGTGTTTAGATTTACCGATAATAATTGATTTGCATTGATGTTTTTAATCAAGTGAATATCTCCCAGCGGAGATTCTATAATGAGGCTGTCTACTTTTTTCGTTTTGCCAAGCCCAAAGTGAATACGCGGTGCGACGGCTGATAGATATCCTCTTGTGAGAGTCAATTCTTCAAATTGTATTTCATTGTTTTGGTAGGCTGTTATTTTTGTCCCAATACCAAAAGGGTTTTGCTTTTTGCCAATAATATTGACTGTCAAATGATTTGATTGAGCGGATGTTTTGTTTTCATAAATGGTTGCTTTTTTATCTAAATTATTAATTATCAAATCGAGATCTCCGTCGTTATCAAGGTCAGCATGCGCCAATCCGTTTGAAAATCCTTTTTCGTCGAGCCCCCATTTTTCTGTCACATTTTCAAAATGGTAGTCGTCTGATTTGATATGATTTTTAAAAGCAAAATTAGCAAGGGGTGTAGATGGATAAGCGTCAAATTTGATTTTCTCCCGACGAAAAAATGAGTTTTCGTTTCTTTTGAGGGCAACGTCATTGTTATTAACGTCACGCTTCATACCATTGGTTACAAAAACATCTTTCCACCCATCATTGTCATAATCTCCAAACAATATGCCCCAAGACCAATCGGTCGACTGCATGCCCGTCATATGTGCAATATCTGTGAAAATAGGGGTGCCACCTTTCCTCACTCCGTCGTGCAATTGTACTACATTTCTCATGTATTGGTAGTGCATGCCAAGGTCAACGGCTTCCCAAAAACTTTGTCGACTCATGCTTGCCATATTGGTTTTTGACCTTTTGTAATCGGCAGGAGACATATCCAGTTGCATGAAGTCCAACTGTCCGTCTCTGTTAAAATCTGCCGCATCAATACCCATTCCAAACATGGATGTGTGGTTGATGCTTTCTTTTAGGATTTCTTTGAATGTACCATCGCCATTATTGAGGTAAAAATAGTCCTCACCGTTAAAATCGTTAGATAAATACAAATCATCCCACCCGTCTTGGTTAAAATCTTGAGCGATAACACCGAGTGTCATAGCAAAATGTTGAAGTCCAGCTTGTTTTGTAATATCAACAAATTTTGTATTTCCTTCGTTACGATATAGGTGACCTGAATGTTCGTATTTGTTCTTTTTGATAAGCCCGTGGTAAAAACTATTGCCTTGCGAAACGGGAACAATAGGGTAGTTGGCCACAAATAAATCCAAATCACCGTCTTTGTCATAATCTAAAAATACAGATTGAATACTATTGCCAGCATCATCGATACCATATTCTGCTGCCTTTTCTGTAAATGTATTGTTTTTGTTGTTGATCCAAAGCTGATTTTTTGTGGTTGTATACTTTCCCGACACCGATGTGTAAAAATCCAAGTATCCGTCGGCGTTGATGTCGCATGTCGTAATGCCAGTATACCACCTGCTGTCTCCCGAAATATTGGCAGATTCTGAAATGTCTTCAAATGTCATATTTCCTTTGTTTAGATATAGTTTATTGTCGATCATATTTCCTAAAAAAAAGAGATCTTGCAGGCCGTCGTTGTTGATGTCTGCCACTGCCACGCCACCACCTAGAAAAAGATAGGGATAAGTCGAGTAGTTCAGGGTGTCATTTTCTAAAACACGATTAGTAAAATCTATTTTTGAGTCATCTGAGTCGATTTTTTGAAAAAAGGTACTATCAGATTCCATATCGTTTCTCGTGCATCCGATTGTTAGTATGACTGTACTTAAGATTGTAAAAAGAAATTTATATAGCATAGTGATTCGTATATTGTAATTTATATGGAAAATTTAGCAATCAATTCGATATCAATTTTTGATGATTGTTAATGTAAAATTATGAAATTTCAACTTAAATGCTTTTGAATTTATGCTTTTGAGTTTTGTGAGTGATTGCTAGTAGTCTTTACATTGCATAATTGAAAATTTTAATGTTATAGAATTTACGAAGGGAAATTCAAGTCTTTAAAAGCGAGTAAAAATCTGTCTGTTAACCGATTAACTCGATTTGAGTGGGCCGTAGCATGTTTGTTTTTCAATATTTTGTTATGAGAGATAGTTTTAAAATAGAGGGTTGCTTTTATATTTTAGTGCTCAAAAACTTGTTCTGGTTATTGATATTGTGTATCTTTGTCAAGTATTTTAACTAAACTTAATTGATTATGAATTTTGGAACAAAATTTTCTTATTTATTGCTAGCATTGGCAATTACTTTTTTTGGTTGTGGGGATAGTGGAACGACTGAACCTGATCCAGTAAGCCCAACAGCAGCATTTGACGCTACTTGGAGTCGTTTGAACGGTATTTTTGATGTAACATCGGTTACGCAGACTGGCGTAGACAAAACGAGTGATTTCACTGGCAAAAAACTTAACTTTAGTGGTAGTGCGTCAGGATTTCAAGTGGGGTTTGTAGGTGCGGCACCCTCTCTTGATGTATTTCCAACGGGTGCAGGGAATTTTAAAAGTGCTAGCGAAATTGTTATCGGAGGTCGTGATGTAACGGTTGATGTTTCGAATTCAGACCAAATAACAATGACTTTTACCCATCCAGGAAATGAGCAAACGACGGGAAGAGCACTTCAAGGAAATTGGGTCTTTACATTGAAAAAGCAGGAGGCAACAGCTAACGCCCGATAATATTTGGAGTACAGATTGTTCTTGTTTGAAAATATTTAGGTGGGTTGGCTTTGATTGAAAATCGATGTGGTTGTCCTTGTGTTTTCGATTTTGCGAGAATTGATAGTGATTGAAACGATAAACTAATAAATAATTACTTATGAGAACTTTGATGATTTTACTTTGTTTGGCTTTTTGTGTCAAGTTGAACGCCCAAAGCAGAAAGACACCTACAAAAACGGTTTTGAGTATGTTTGTTGCTGTTGACAAACGGGATTGGAATACAATAAAAAATATTTTTGCAGATAAGGTGTACATGGATTATTCGTCGATGAACGGTGATCCTGCAGCTGAGGTGTCAGTTGACAAAATAATTAGTATTTGGAAAAGAATTTTGCCTGGTTTTAAGTACACCAATAATCAAGTCTCTAATATTCAGGAACATGACCATGGAAAAAACGGCAAATTTGTTTTGCTACAGTACTGCGTCTCATTATTTGAAAGACGACAAAGGGGATCTTTGGACTGTTGTGGGGACTTACGATATTATGTTAGAGAAAGGCAAAGACAAGTTGTGGAAAATCAATAAATTGGTTTTTCATTTCAAATATCAAGTTGGGAATCTTGATTTACCCACCAAGGCAATGATGAATGCCAGCCTAAAATAAAAACCATGAAAAATATTGTTGTTATAACTGGTACTTCTTCTGGTTTGGGACTTGCTATGTCTGTATTTTTAGCAAAAAAAGGGTATAAGATTTATGCAACGATGAGGGATTTAGCGAAAAAAGAGCCTCTCCAAAAGCAAATTGATGAAAATGGTCTTGATATCAAAATTGTTCAATTGGATGTTACGGAGACCGAATCTGTAAAAGTTGCAGTTAATCATGTTTTTGAAAAAGAAGGTCAGATTGATATTTTGATTAATAATGCTGGAGCAGGTTTTGCAAAAACCGTCGAGCATGCGACAGAGGAGGAACTCAAGTGGGTGACGGATCTCAACTATTATGGCGTGGTGCGTTGTACAAAGGCTGTTTTGCCCATTATGAGAGCGCAAAAAAGTGGACATATTGTGAATATTTCTTCAGTTGGCGGATTGGTTGGGCAGCCTTTTAATGAGTTGTATTGTGCGGCGAAGTTTGCTGTAGAGGGTTTTACAGAGAGTTTGGCATCTTATGTGTCTGATGCGTTTGGTATTAAATTTTCTATCATTGAACCTGGAGGAATTGTGTCAGAATTCATGAATTCGGCTTTGGCAAAAACGATGAAAGACGGCAAAATGACGCTTCCCGAATATCAGCCCATTTTGGAAAAATATATGTCAGGAGTCAAAAAAAGAGCCTCTGACGGAAAAGAGCAAGTCTATCAAACGCCAGAAGAAATCAGTGAAGTGGTGTCAAATGTCATCGCCCAATCAGATCCTCCATTGCGAATTAGAACGTCAGACTGGGCCGAAGAATTTTGTTTTTACAAAACGCAGGCAGATCCTGATGGAAAAAAAATTGATCAATGCGCTTCAAGATAAATTTTTGAAATAACGGATATGTTTTTGAAATCGCAGAATAGTGATAACGTATAGATGTCTGTAGATAAAAAGAAAGAGTCAATCGGTGTCGTGATGATGGGGGCGACTGGTGCTGTTGGAGAGCATGTTGCTCGGACATTGCTAAATGCAAAGAGAGTCACGCAATTATCTTTGTTTGGACGTCGTTTTGTGGATTTTCAGTCACCTCATCTTCATCAACATAAAGTCGATATTTTTGACTCGGATTCTTATAAAAACTTGATTCCAGGGCATTGTATCGCTGTGTGTACTTTGGGCGTTGGTCAACCTTCAAAAATGAGCCAATCGGATTTTTTGAAAATAGACAAACAAGCTGTTTTTGATTTTGCATTGGCATGTAAAAATGCGGGGGTGAAGCATTTTTCCTTACTGGCGTCGGTTGGGATTGATGCAAATTCGTATTGGTTTTACTTGCGTTCAAAAGGTGAGCTTGTAGATGATATTTCAGCTTTAGGTTTCGAGAAATTCAGCATTTTTGAACCGTCTATGATTTTGACACCGCAAAACCGGTATGGATTGTCTCAAGCGGTTGTTTTAACAATTTGGCCATATATTAACCCATTACTTTTTGGTAAATTAAAAAAGTATAGAGGGATTCCGGTTGCGTTATTGGGTCAGGCGATTGCGAAAAACATATTGTTTTCTGAAAAAAAAGGACAGGAACATTTGCAGTGGTCTCAGTTTATGACGCTGTCTACAATTGATTTGGATACAGGTTTTAAAAACTAAAAATAGTCGTATCTTTGTCAAGAATTGGCTTTTGAGCCCATTTAAAGTTTAGTGTAAAATTTAATAATTAAACTATGATGTTGAAAAATAAAGTTGTTTTGATTACCGGAGGCTCTCGTGGGATAGGAAAGGGGATTGTCTCACATTTTGCCAAATTAGGTGCAAAAATAGCGTTTACAAGTACATCTCGTAATGACCAAGCGGTTGCGTTTGAAAAAGAAATAAATGAGGTGACACCTTGTAAATATTATGTTTCGAATGCTGCAAATTTTGAGGAAACACAAGCATTGATAGATGATATTGTGGCGACTTTTGGCAGTATTGATGTGTTGATAAACAATGCCGGTATTACAAAAGATAATTTGATGCTTCGTATGACGGAAGAGGCTTGGGATCAGGTGATTGAAGTTAATTTGAAATCCTGTTTCAATAGTGTCAAAGCGGCAACCAGACAGATGATGAAACAACGGTCGGGGGCGATTATCAACATGACATCAGTCGTTGGATTAAAAGGTAATGCGGGTCAGTCGAATTATGCGGCGTCTAAATCAGGCATTATTGGATTTACAAAATCTATTGCGTTGGAACTAGGGGCGAGGGGCATTAGAGCCAATTGTGTCGCACCGGGATTCATCGAAACAGATATGACGGCAGAGCTTGATGATAAAGTGGTCGAAGAATGGCGATCCGCAATTCCTCTTAAAAGAGGTGGTCAGCCCGAAGACATTGCCAATGCCTGTGCGTTTCTTGCCAGTGATATGTCCAGTTATATTACTGGGCAGGTATTGCAGGTAGATGGCGGTCTTTTGACTTAAATGATGCACTATTTGTTTGATAAAAAAACTGAAATTTTGAAATTAAAATGTTGACAAATAAATTGTTGTTAGATGCTGCAAAGGGAATCAATCAAGACCGTCGCCCTGTTTGGTTGATGCGTCAGGCTGGCAGAATTCTCAAAGAATACCGAGATGTGCGTGCGTCGGTTTCTGGATTTGTCGAGTTGGTCAAAACACCAGAGTTGGCGGCAGAAGTGACCATTCAGCCAGTTGATATTTTGGGCGTTGATGCGGCTATTATTTTTTCTGATATTTTGGTGATTCCCGAGGCTATGGGATTGGCTTATGAGATGGTAGAAAAAAAAGGACCTTGGTTTCCTCGTGTAATTGAGAGTCCAGATGATGTCAAATTGTTAAAGCCCGTTGTAGAAGAGGATTTGCAATACGTGTTGGATGCCATTAAAATAACAAAAAAAGAACTGAACAATCGAGTGCCCCTTATTGGATTTGCAGGAGCTCCTTGGACTATTTTTTCTTATATGGTTGAAGGACAGGGTTCCAAAACTTTTTCTAAAGCACGGAGGATGCTGTATGAGCAGCCTGTATTGAGCCACCAAATTTTGCAACGAATAACGGATGCTACGACTACCTATTTAAAAGCTCAAATTAAATCAGGTGTTGATTTGGTCCAATTGTTTGATTCATGGGCGGGAATTTTGGACAAAACGCTTTATGATACATTTGGGCTCCCTTATATCAAACAAATTTTTGAGGCATTGGGAGATGATGTTCCGAAAACATTGTTTGCCAGAGGGGCTTATAATTCATTGACTGATCTCAAAGATTTTCCATGTGATGTGATTCAATTGGATTGGCAGACGAATGTTTCGATTGCGGGATTGTTGGTCGGCGAGCAAAAATCGCTGCAAGGTAATCTTGACCCAGCGGTTTTGTATGCTGATTTTAAAACGATCGAACGGATAACAAAGGATATGTTGGCTTTATATGAACCAGACTCGCATATTGTGAATTTGGGACATGGTGTCTATCCAGATACCGACCCCGAAAAGGTGAAATGTTTTGTAGAAACAGTTAAAACTTACGGATAGAGAGATTTTGTCTTAATATTTTCAAATAATAGCGTCGTTTTTTTTATGTGGTTATAGAAAAAATCACTACTAAATTTTTTGTTAAATATTTCAATCTTATAAAGAAAACAGTCATATTTACGATTCAAAAAAGACCTAAAAGCGATGGCTATAATAATAACTGACGAATGTATTAACTGTGGGGCTTGTGAGCCCGAGTGTCCCAATACAGCAATTTATGAAGGTGGAATGGAGTGGAACTGGAGTGGTGGAACGGCACTAAAAGGAGATGTTGAATTACCAAACGGCTCTACTGTTGATGCAGACGAAGAGCAAACACCAGTATCGGACGAGTTTTATTTTATCGTACCTTCAAAATGTACAGAATGCAATGGATTCCACGAAGAACCACAATGTGCGGCTGTTTGTCCAGTGGACTGTTGTATTTTGGATGAAGACCATGTTGAAGACGAAGAGACGCTACTTGACCGCAAAAAGTTTTTGCACGGAGAGTAAATAAAACCTTCTTGGATTTGAATAAACTGCAACTTTTCGATTAAGTTTTTTATATCAAACTGTGTTGTGGCGTATTTTCACCCGTTTTGTAAACGGTGGTTTGTCGAAATAAATAAAATAGAGAACTCAACTATTTTTTAATCGAATAGTTGGGAGCCTCTCTTGTGATATAGACATCATGAGGATGGCTTTCTCTCGAGCCAGCATTGGTGATTTTTACAAATTTCGCATCTTGTAGTGCTTCGATATTTTTGGCACCACAATATCCCATACCAGCTTTTAGACCGCCAATCAATTGGTAGAGGACTTCCGAAGTGAGTCCTTTGAAAGGTACCCTGCCAACGATCCCTTCGGGCACCAGCTTTTTGATATCATCTTCTGCATCTTGAAAATATCGGTCTTTGCTACCGTCGTCCATTGCTTCTAAAGATCCCATGCCTCTATAAGATTTGAATTTCCTACCTTCGAAAAGAATCATCTCTCCAGGTGCTTCTTCGGTACCAGCGAGTAGAGATCCAATCATGACCGAAGATGCCCCTGCGGCAATGGCTTTGACGATATCACCAGAAAAACGCACGCCACCATCTGCGATAACGGGAACGTCATATTTTTTGGCAACTTTGGCAACTTCGTAAATAGCAGAAAGTTGCGGAATACCGACTCCAGCGATAATCCTAGTTGTGCAAATAGAGCCTGGTCCGACACCTACTTTGATCCCGTCAGCACCTGCTTTACATAGATCCTCAGCGGCTTCTGCTGTTGCGATATTCCCTACAATAAGTTGCAAATCAGGAAAATCAGCTTTTACTTTTTTGGCACTTTCGACCACGTTTTTGTGATGACCGTGTGCGGTGTCTATACTGATGACATCGACACCAGCATTGATTAATTCGGATATTCTTTTGGATAGATCAGCGGTTACGCCAACAGCAGCTCCGACACGTAATCTCCCATATTGATCTTTGCAGGCATTGGGTCTATCTTTGTTTTTTAGAATGTCTTTGTATGTGATAAGACCTGACAATTTGTTTTGAGAATTGAGAATTGGTAATTTCTCGATTTTTTCGTCTTGCAAAATGTCTTGTGCATCTTCCAATGAAATACCTTCTTTGGCCGTGATAAGGTTCTCAACGGTCATGACTTCTTTGATGGGTAATTTGGTATTCTTTTGAAATCTCAAATCTCGATTGGTGACAATGCCAACGAGATTCATGCTATTATCAACCACAGGAATTCCGCCGATTTTGAAACTATTCATAATTTCTAGTGCGTCATGAACGGTGGCATTGACATCTAGCGTAATTGGGTCCAAAATCATGCCTGCTTGCGATCGTTTGACACGTCTGACTTGTTGAGCCTGTGTCTCGATGGTCATGTTTTTGTGGATAAAACCAAGTCCGCCTTCTAGTGCGATTGCAATTGCCAATTGGTACTCGGTTACGGTATCCATGGCTGCAGAAATCAGCGGGATGTTGAGCTCGAGATTTTTTGTAAGTTTAGAAATCGTTTTTGTCTCTTTTGGTAAAACCTGAGAATAGGCTGGAACGAGGAGAACATCATCGTATGTCAGTGCTTCGAATAGAAATTTGGATGAATCAGATGTCATAATATTGAAATAATTATTAGTAAAACAAATGAGTGTAAATTTTGTTGCAATTTAGTAATCTATTTTTGATTTGTACAATAATAAAATTATTTCGGTATCTTTTGCCCTATGTTGACAAAGCAAATTGTAAAGAGGCTTTTGTTGTTGCTCTCGATTTTATTTATTTTGGCATTTTTTGCCAGTGATTTTTTCTTGATTAAGAATGGTATCTCGCAATATCCTTTAATTTCTGTTTTTAGTACTATTTGTTTGTCAGGGTTTTACATGTCTTTTTTGATTTTTGTTCAAAAAATAATTAGAAAAGGCGAGTCAAAGAATTTTGTATTGATGATCTGGCGGATTACCTCAATAGCGTTTATTGTGGTGGTTACGATTATGGTGCTGAAAGGGTTGTCGTTGGGGCTGGGATACCCTCTGAATAAAAATAAATACCTTATTAACTTTTTTTATCATATTAAGGCGATGCTAATTTATGGGATTATTTTGGCACTGTTTTCGACATGGAAAAGGCTGGCGTTGTATCAAAAAAGTAAAAAACTGACTCAATTTTGGAAATTTTCTGAATTTCTCATCTGGACATCTATTATTTTAAATTTTGCACCTAATTTTTTTCAGCAATTTCAAGGATACATTGTCTTTTATTTGTTGATATTGGGCGTGGTGCTATTTGTGTTGTCGGTCAATCAAAAATGGATTGCGTATCTGGATTTTTCGTCCAAAATCCAAGCATTGTTTTTGACAATGGGGCTGTCGTTAACGATTTTATTTTTTGTCTATATATTGGGTTCTTATGAGAGGGATTTTAATGAGATACTGGTATTTTCGGTGCTTGACAGTCCAATATATTTGCTGCTGATGTGGTTTAGTTTTGTGTATAGCATTATCGCGTTTCTGGTTTTACTTTTTAATTTGCCGACGAGCTCTGTTTTGGAAGAAAAAGCGACCAATATTGCGGGGTTTCAATTATTGAGCGATCTGTTGATATCGACTAAAAGTGAACGTGATGTTGTCAAAGTTTTGGTTGATAATGCCAAAAAGTATGCCTCTGCCTCTGCCGCATGGTTTGAGGCGTTTGATGATGGCGAACGGACTGTTTATTATAGTCAGTCTATCAATAAAACGACTATTTTGAAACTCCACGAAGCGATTAATAAAACACAATTTAGAGGTGTTGTTTTGTCAAAAAAAGATAACCCAACTGACTTGCAGTTTTTTACCAATGTACCAGACTCGGATTATAAAAGCCTTTTTGCAACGCCTTTATTTCGAGGGGATGAACCATTCGGTCAGCTTTATTTGGTAAAAGACGTGACGGATGGTTTTAGTGTTGATCTCAAAAGAACGATTGAGGCATATGCCAATCAGGCAAGTTCTCATCTCTCTAATTTATCTTTGATGCAGAAAGTGTTTGAAAATGAGCGGTATAAAGAGGAATTGAAGATTGCCGAGCGGGTGCATTCGGCATTATTGCCTCGGCAGTTGCCCCAAAGTGCCGATTATGATATAGCATCTTTTACGATTTCGGCGAGTGAAGTTGGTGGTGATTATTATGATGTTTATTGCATTTCGTCGACACAGTATGTAGTGATTATCGGGGACGTGTCGGGCAAGGGGACGAGTGCGGCTTTTCATATGGCGCAGATGAAGGGGTTGTTTTATGGTTTGGTACAGGATAAATCGCAAACTCCGTCCAACTTTTTGGTAAAAGCAAATTTGGCACTGAGCAAGATGCTGTCGCCAAAAGATTTTATCACGCTGACGTACCTCATGATTGATACCGATAAAAAGAAAATTGTATCTGCTAGGGCAGGTCATTGTCCCACGCTTTATTATAACGCAAAAAAACAAGTTGCAGAATATCTCGTAGAAGAAGGTATAGGATTGGGGTTGTTGCGGTCAGACGAGTACGATAACTTTGTTGATACTACAACGTTGCGTTATCAGTCAAATGATATTATTTGCCTTTTTACGGATGGGATTCCCGAGGCGAAAAATAAAACTAAAATTGAATATGGCTACGATAGGATTTTGACAGTGATTGAGAAATATGCTGATGAAACAGCTCAAGAAATTGCTGATCAATTGGCAAAAGACATACGAAAATATGCACAAACACGACGAGATGATGACTATAGTTGTTTGATGATTAAATTTGTTTAGCTGTTAAAAAAAAGATACAATAAACCATGATTAAAATTGGTATTACATCTCATGAGGCGTACACCATTATAACTCTGAAGGGAGAAATTGATGCCAGTTCATCTATTGTATTGGATGAGTATGTCAAAAAAGCGGCGATGTCAGAGATGCAACATATTGTGATTGATTGCACAGACCTTCGTTATATTTCGTCTGCTGGTTTGGGGGTTTTTATGTCTTATGTGAGGGAGTTTCAGGAGAGTAAAGGGTTAAAAATGAGTTTTTTTGGATTGTCTCCTAATGTGTTGTATGTTTTTGAATTACTGGGTTTAAAAAAAATATTTAATATTCAACCTGATTTAGATACACTGCTTAAAATGCTATGATGTACCACTATTCAACGCATTGTTGTCGAACGGTTTTACAATCGATTCGAGCATTTCTCAAAGAGAAACTTAACAACCATGATGTTGATAATCGAGATATTGATATGGTGATTTTGGCTGTTGATGAGATTTGTTCTAATATTATTATTCATGCTAATTGCAATTGTGACAAACATTTTATGAGCGTTGCCCTTGACGTGAAAGAAAACGGTGCTTATATCGAAATTTGTCATAATGGCAGCACGTTTGATTTTCGGGAATATTCGGAACCGAAAATTGACAAATTGCTTGAAAAAAGAAAAAAAGGCGGTGTAGGGTTAATCTTGGTTAAAAAGATTATGAGTAGTGTTGAGTTCGTTTCAAATAAAGAGTCAAATTGTTGCAAGCTTTTTAAGAAGTTTGGTCAGGTTTGAAAATTGATGTAAAATTGCAGCTTAATGAATGAATTTAAGATGCTTAGATGGTTGATGATATGTTGTACGATTGTCTTGTGGGTTTTGCCGGCTTGCGTATCAACTCGCGAACAATTGGGGCAGAAAACACTTTTTTCGATTGACGGACAAAATACGATAGTGGATGACTTTGTTTATGCGTATGAGAAAAATAATGTCAAAAAAGACAGTCTCTACATAGAAAATAATGTTAGAAACTATTTGGACTTGTACATTAATTTTAAACTAAAAGTCCGTGAAGCCTATGACAAAGGGTTTGACAAAAAAGAAAGTTATCAACATGATCTGAATGCCTATCGAAAAGAGTTAGCTAAGCCATTTCTGTCTGATCCTCAAATTGTTGACTCGTTGTCTAGATTGACATACAAGAGAATGTTGGTCAAAGTAAGAGCCTCTCATATATTGATAGGTATTGGGCAGAATGCTTTGCCCGCGGATACATTAAAAGCCTATCGTTATATCAAAAAATTGAGAGACAGCTTGGTTGCAGGGGCAGATTTTGTCACTTTGGCAAAGCGTCATTCTCAAGACCCATCAGCAAAAATTAATGGTGGAGATCTAAATTATTTTACGGCTCTACAGATGGTGCCAACTTTTGAAGATACGGCTTTTAATACTAATGTAGGCGAGATTTCGGAGATTGTGAGAAGTCGATTTGGCTACCATGTTCTCAAGGTTTTTGACAAAAAACCTAATGTCGGCAATTTGAGAGTGTCGCATATTATGGTGTTTCGTACGCCTGACCAGGGGCATACAAATGATGAGGCTAAACGTTTAATTGATTCGGCGTATCAAGAGTTACAATCGGGAAAAAGTTGGGATGAAGTTTTGAAAAAATACTCTGAGGATAAGAGAACCGTCAATGCTGGTGGTATTCTGCCTCCGATTTCGGAAGGGTTAATAGGAGGTGATTTTGATAGGGTCGCATTTAAAATGGACAGTGTAGGTGCGATGTCAAAACCAGTGACGTCACCCGTTGCATGGCATATCTTGAAATTGGTCGAGAAAATACCGGTTAAACCATTTCGTGAGATGAAAGAAAAAATAAAATTGCGGTTAAAGAATGATCCGAGAGTGAAGAAAGGGCAAGAGAAGTTTATCGCAAAACTTAAAGAAACCTATTTTTTGAAAATAAACGAGGATATAAAAAAGCAAGCTTTTTTGAAAATAGACAGTGCTTTTGTTGCTAATAAAGGTGTTTCTGATAGCCAAGACTCTTTTTTAGAGCATCCTATTTTATCGTTAAATAATAAAGAATATACCGTTAGGAACTTTTTTGATGCAATCAAGTTGGACATTGCAAATTATTGGGTGTCTTCGCCACAAAGCAATCGTAATCAGGGCAATGTCGCGCAGTTTGAAAAAGGCAAGCAAACATTGTTTGACGAATGGATCAACGAGTTAATCCTAAAAGAAGAAGAGAAAAATCTAGAAAGTAAGCATCATAAATTTAAAATGGTGCTCAATGAGTATAAAGAAGGCATTTTATTTTTTGATATAATGAACCAAATGGTTTGGGAAAAAGCATCTACAGATTCTGTTGGTATTCAGCAGTATTACCAACTTCACCCGACTGAATTTCGTGCAGAAGGGCTTGTAGAAGGCGTTTATTTGAAATCATCAAATGACTCTTTGCGAAATGAAGCCATTGAAAAATACTACCAAGTATTGAAAGATACCCATGATGAAGATAAAGCGCTTGAAAGTGTCGATAAACTGACATTGCAGTCCAGAATAGGTGAGTTTTTGAAAGAAGAAGTGCCTGGTTTTCCAGAAAATATGGCGTGGGAACCAGGCAAACATTTTTATAGAAATAAATCACAATATGTCTATTTTGATTTTAAAAAGAAGCTCCCGACTAAAACCAGACGCCTCGAAGATATTAGGGGACAGGTCATTTCTGCTTACCAAAAAGAACTGGAAAAACAATGGCTCGATAGTTTGAAAACAGCGCATAAAGTTGTTATTCGTAAAGGAGTTTTAAAAAAAATAATCAAAGATTTTGAGAAAAAGTCCATTTATTAAATTGCTCTGTATGATATTGTTGAGTGCTTTTAGTGCTTGTCAACTTCTATCTTTTGATCAAGGTCAAGAGAACGAACAGGGACGTTTGTTAGTTCAGTTTGGAGATAAGGCTTTGTATTCTTCAGAATTGGATCGACTGTTTTATAATCGTCCCAATTTGGAGGATAGTATTGTGATTGCCAAAAATTATATTTCGGATTGGATTATGAGGCAAATACTTGTAAAAGAGACATATGGAATGGATGATTTTGACATGTCTAGGATTAATGAGCAGGTCGAAAACTATAGATTTGAGCTTATCAATTTTGAGCTTGAGAAAAAAATTATTCGTGAAAAATTAGACAAAGTCATTTCTAATCAAGATATACAAAAATATTACGATGAACATTCAGAGAAATTTCGCTTGAATAAAAATATTGTCAAATGCAGGTATGCAAAAATCAAAAATAACAGTCCTAAGCTGTCTCGGTTCAAAAAATGGTTCATGTCTCAGGATAATTCAAAAATAAAATTGTTGAAAGATTATAGTTATCAATATGCTGATAAATACAAGTATAGCGATTCTAGTTGGGTGGATTTTAATGTTGTGACTTTTACAAGCCCCATCAAGCAAATTGAAAACAAAAAAGATTTTATAAAAAAAACGAAGTTTTATTTGCAAAATAAAAATGGATATGCGTACTTTCTTTTGATTCATGATTATAAATTGATTCATGATTTAGCACCGTTGGATTTTGTGAAAAATCAAATAAAAACAATTATTATTCAAAAGAGGAAGAAAAAAATTATCGAATCATTTAAACAAAACTTATTTCTAAAAGCTCAAAAAAATAATGAATTTGATATTTATTAATTTTATCAAAAAGAGACATGTTAACGGACTGTTTGGTTTATTGGCATTTTTGTTTTTTGCTGTCAACGGTCATGCCCAGTCACCGGTTCCGATTGACAAAATTGTCGCAAAGGTTGACAACCATGTCATTTATTATTCTGATGTAGAAAATGCCTATATGGCGTATTTGGCAGGTGGTAATAAATTAGTTCCGAATTTGAAGTGTCAAATATTGAATGATTTTGTGGTAAATAAGGTGCTATTGGTCAAAGCTGAGCAAGACTCGGTTATAGTTGAACCACAGACGGTTGATGCCACATTGACAAGAAAAATTGACGTTGCGGTGTCTAGGTTTGGTTCAAAAGAGAAACTGGAGGCGTATTATGGAAAAACAATGGCTCAATTCAAAGAGGAACTTCGGCAGAGCGAGTTAGAGCAAATGACTGTCCAAAAAATGAGAGGCGTTATTACAGAAAATATTTCGGTGACACCTAGAGAGGTGAAACGCTTTTTCGAAAAAATCCCTCAAGATTCTTTGCCTTATTTTTCTAAAGAATTAACGGTCGCAGAGATTGCATTGTACCCCAAGGTGAGTAAAGCTGAGGATTTGCGTGTTAAAAGGCTTCTCACTCAGATACGCCAAGAGATTTTGGATGGTGCGGATTTTGCCGAAAAAGCGAAGGAGTACAGCCAAGAACCGATAGCGCGTCAAACAGGAGGTGATTTGGGTTTTCAGCCAAAAGGTGTGATGGATCCTAAATTTGAAGCGGCAGCACTGGCACTAAAACCCAACGAAATATCAAAGCCTTTCAAAAGCTCTTTTGGTTGGCATATTGTCCAGTTACTCAAACGTCGAGGTAACCTTTATCACAGTCGGCATATTCTGATTATTCCTAAACTGTCGCAAGAAGACAAAGACAAAGCCGTTATGAAACTTGACAGTATCAAACACTTGATTGAGATTGATTCACTTACTTTTTCGCAGGCGGCGAGACAGTTTTCTGACCAAAAACAAACGGCTGCCAACGGGGGATTTATTATGAATCAAGAGCGAAGTATAGAAGTGTCTGCCAAAGATTTAGAACCGAGTGTATTCTTTGCGGTTGATTCTTTGGATGCTGGCGAGATGACGCTTCCACACGTTGTGTCTCTAGATAATAGAAAAGAAGCGGTGAGACTTCTTTATCTCAAAAATAGCAAAAAAGCACATTTGGCAAATTTGAACGATGATTATCAAAAAGTACACAATGCACGGCTACAAGAAAAAAAGTCATCCGTTATGGAACGGTGGTACAAAGATGCGGTCAAAGGTATTTATATTACAGTATCGGATGAATACAAACATTGTAATATAGGCGTGAATTAGTGCGTATCGCATTTCAAAACAGCATCAAGATATGCTTTTTCATTTGCTAATTCTATTCCATTTTTATCGAAAAATGTAAAGAGGTAAGTGTTTTCAGTTTCAAGAAATCGATATGCTTCGAAATAGATGGTGTCTTTTTTTGGCACTGCTCGCAAAAAATCCCAATGTGCGGGAATTAATAGTTGCTGATAAGAGACCAAGCCAACACCATCCTCGCTTGTAAAACTAAAATGGCGATCGTCTAAACGTTTTACAGACAATGCATTTTTTAGAATAGGTGTCAATGTATCATTATAACGATACAATGTGTACAAACCATTGGTATTGGTCCAAAATGTTAGCCCATCTTCGATGTTTTTTAAAAACAAAATATTATGACATTTTATTTTTTGCGGTTTATAGCCATTTTGTATATCGTAGATTGTTGTTTTATCGTAGCCCTTAATAACCAAAAAACGACCATATCGACTTGGTGATTTTTGAAGCGGCCCAAGCGTTTTTTTATTTTTTCGGTTGAACAGATAAAATGTTGATTTTTTAGTTCCTATCAAGAAGTCATCATCGTATTCTTTGAGTTGTGTTAAACGATTTTTCCATTTGATATTTTTGCTTGGGTTTTCGTATTGAAAGAACCCTTTGCGGTTTTGAAAAATGATGCCGCCATCATCAAGTAGCGTTTTGATGGGTTTGTCAAATGTGGCCAATGTATCACCCCAAATATTAAATAAAAAGGATTTTCCTTGTTGGTGGATCAAGAGCGTCTGATTTTTTTTCTGAAAACGAGGTTGTATAACAGCATTTTTGTTCAAAATTAAAAGGTGGTTTGTTTTATGAAAATACAACGATTGGGTCAAACTGTCTTGCTCCAACCACATTTGGGGCATGATAAATTTTAGGTTTTTAAATGTTCGTTTTGGGTATTCCAAAGGTGACCAGAGTTGATGTCTTTGCACAAAAATTTCTTCATTTTTGATTTTGTATTTTTTTATATTTTCTGTGATGAGTCTGTGATTTCGGGCATTGAAAATAGCGTACAAGCTATCTCGTTTCAAAATATTGTAGAATCCTTTATTAACAATTCGTTGTTTTTCGAAAGGCAATACAAAATCACCACCTCGGTTGACTAACCCTTCTTTTTCATCTTTTATAACCAAAAAATAGGCGTCATAAAGCTGAAAAAGATCATCATAAAACAAGGGCGCAATAGGTTTGTTTTCTTGTATGTTTTTGCATAAAAGATGCTCTGAAATAATGCCAAATTGATTGTTTTTTTTTAAGATAAAAGACCCCTTTTCCCATTGAATATCAGTATATACGGGCTCTAATACCGAAAATCCATTAAGTGCCATAAGACCGACATTACCGTTTTTTTTATATTTGATCCACCGATTGTCGAATAGTGTATATGTTTGAAAATCACTTAAAATGATATTTTGATTGCTTTTTGTCATGAGGCGGTTGCCTTTATTAGTTTGGAAAAACAAAAGAGGGCCACTTTCTTTGACATCATTGAATTGGGCATGAATAATTTTCTGGCTATAAGGTCGCGTCAAAAGTGTTTTTTGAGGTGTATTCCAGACCCAATAGTGAAAAGTCGAATCGCATATATAATCAAAGTCAAGAATTGCTGACTTTGAAGGTGGATTAATGTCAACGGTGCGACCGTCGGTCAAAATTGCTTTTGCTCCCAATGTCGTTTTGATTATAGACATCTGATTGTCAATTAATTGATTTTTTGTTTGGTTTGCTCTAGGGTTAAGCACCGTTAGCATTTTTTTTGCATCTTTATAATATTGATGATTAGAAAATAGTTTTTTGTAATTATAAAATGAGCTTTTCCGGCCATCAACCGTGAACCATTGATAAATATGACGTTCTATCTTTTTTCTTGATTCGAACGCTGGGTTGTCACTGACAAATTGGATGGCGTGATACAGTGTATAATCACTTAATAATTGTTGGTATCGTCGGTCTAGTATTATGCGTTTTGCGGTAATAGCTTCGGCAGAATTGGGGTAAGATGCGACGAAATTGGTTAGATTTTCGGTGTCAGGACTATGTTGAATGTCTTTGAAAATACAGTGAATATAGGCTTTTTGAGTTTGGTCTAAAAGAGGGGACTTAGATCTGTGTTTTTTGAAAAACAACCAACTGATTTTATCGCACTGGTGGTGCACTTTTGAAAAATAAATTGAGTCAATGGTTGACAGTGATTGAGATATCTTTTTTTGATCAAAAATGTCTAGACGCTGTTCTTTTTCTTTTGGAGGTAAGAGTGTATAGTACCGTTGAGATTGATTGAGTGCAAGTACCGCAGAGTCTAGTTTAGCGTGGGGATTTTTTGTATTAGAAAACCACAAATACCGCTCCCAATGATAAGTCGGATCAGAAAAAGATTTACTTTTAGCTTTGTTGAGCTTGTCGTAAGCCGTTTCGAAATCGCCTTCTTGGATGTATGTTTCAATTTTATGAAAAGCAGAGATTTGGGCGTTGCCATTTTCATACAAGCTAAATGTTAAAAATAAAAAAAACAATCGGCAAAAAGCCATTTATTTTACCGATTTGAATTTTATCGAAGTAGAGTTGACGCAGTACCGCTGTTGTGTTGGTGCTGGTCCGTCGTCAAAAACATGACCCAAATGTCCCCCGCAATTACTACAGAGGATTTCGGTTCGCACTCGTCCTAGGGAAGTGTCTTTTTGATATTCAATTCTGTCTTTGTTGTCAGGTTCGAAAAAACTAGGCCAGCCGCATCCAGCGTCATATTTAGCATCTGAGGTAAATAGTTTTTCTCCACAACCTTTGCAGAGGTAGCTGCCATTCTCTGTTGTTTGGTCGTACTCTCCAGTAAACGCTGGGTCAGTTCCTTTTTCTCTTAGGATGCGGTATTCTTCTTCAGTGAGTGATTTTCGCCACTCCTCATCTGATTTTTCAACTTTATATGACATGGGGCTATATGGCTAAAGTGATTTGTATTTATGGTAATATTTATCGACAATTTTGTAGGGAACGTTGTCGTTTTCATGATGACAAACGACTCGTTTTACGTCTAATTTTTCTTTTTCTATTTTTTGTACAAATGTGGCAGTTGCTTTGGGTAAAATTTTAGGAATAGAATTGTCTAATCCCATTTGTAAAAAATCACCTTGATACACAATTTTTTCGTCTACTAAATAGGCAAATCCGTGCCCGATTGCATGCCCATTGCTTGGAAAATAAAATTGTATACCATCAACTTCGTCTCCATCTTTGATGGCTCTTGATTTGATTTGAGTTTTTAATGAGTCGAATTTTTTGTGGGCTGTGAGCGCTTCTATTGTAAATGGGCTGGCCAAAAGAGTGGTATTGGGGCTTTCTTTTAGATAGGCGAGGTAGCCCATTATATGATCCCAATGCCAATGTGTGACATATAGATATTTGATATTGCATTCGGGTAATTCTTTTTTGATTAGATCAATGACAGATTTTCCAGAAGCTTCTCTCATAGGTGCACCACCCAAAACAGTCAAATTATTTTCATTTCTTTTTATCAATATATTTCTTGAGCCTGCAACATATTTTATAAGGTATAAATTGGACGCTATTTTTTTGAAAACAGGTGCTTTAGGCGTTGTCGTTGTATCTATTTTATAACCTTTTGGGAGTTTAAATCTTTGGTTTTCAATACGCTCAATTTTTTCAAATTTATCAATTACATATGCATCTTTTAATTCGCCGTTTTTTGTAATTTTAACATTTATGGCGAGGGGCATATTGTCAAATTGGGTAAAGTTGGTATAATGACTTATAAAATTATCTTTCTCTTTTACTTTGACGAGGGCTAGATTTTTATTTTTGAAATAATAATAAATGGTGTCTAATTTATTGACATAATAGAGGCATGTTTTTTGACTGTCTTGTATGGGCATTTGCTCTAGAGAATCAATTTTTTTACTCGTAATTAATTGTTTCATTAACAAAACTGTATTGATGGGGTTAATGTTTCTCATGATGTACATACCCATTTTAGGATTTCTTATTTCGATGTGTCGACTGGCTCCGAGACCATTTACGCTATAGTAATATACAACCGAATCTTGTTTTAGGTAATTGCTATGGAAGGCAAACCCACCGAGAGGCGCCATTTTTGATTTATCAAAAAACTGTTTATTGTCTAAATCCATTTCTATTTGATTTTCAAGCTCAAGAGTACTGGCTTTTTTGTAGTCATAGCTTTGATAAGCATCGTAATGTTTACCATGATAATGAATTCTAAATTTATTGATATTTTGAGCAAATGCATACTTGTCTTTAATATCATTGATAAATGATTGTTTATCTCGAAGATGCTTTTTCTTGCAAGAGGACGCAAGTACAACTACCAAAATAGATAATATAATATTTGATAAATTTTTCATTTTTTGAAATTTAATTGTAATACTTTAATTGATAGGCTTCATTCGAAATTTCAAGATAGGAATTGTAATTGAACCATTCTCCTAAGTTAAAATATCTTGATCCATTGACCATATTGTAATCGACTGGATAATGCCTGTGACCAAATATATAAAAATCATGTGATTTTTTATCATGATTTTGATTAATCCATTGTATAATCCATTCTTTTTCTGCTTGAAAATTCGTGGTTTTGCTATCGATTGTTCGATTGCCAGCACTAGATCTCGACCAAGCATGGGCTATTCGAAAGGTGAAATCAGGTGGCAGGAGTTTGAATATGTTTTTACAAAAAGTAGATGCAAATACGGGCTTAAGTGTTTTGAATGTGCGGTCTTTACCTTTGGGACTTAGGCCGTCACCATGTCCAATCATGACTTTTTTGCCCAACCAATTGAATGTCGTTGGTTTTTTAAAAACATGAATGCCGTATTCTTTGGGAAAATAGTCAAACATCCACAAGTCATGGTTGCCAGTAAAAAATGCAATATCAATACCTTTGTTTTTCATGGCTTTTAATTGCCCTAAAAAAAGAGAAAATCCCTTTGGAATCACGTAGTTGTATTCGAACCAGAAATCAAAAATATCACCTGCAAAAATCAAAAGTTGTGTGTCGTTTTCGAGAGATTTTAGCCAGTTGACTAATTTAATTTCTCGTTGTAAACTTACCAACTCGTTGGGTGCACCTAAATGAAAATCGGAGGCAAGGATAATCTTTTTTAGAGGCTCTAATTTGTTAATGTTTATAATGCCGTCTAAATCAATTTTCGCTGACTTCATTTTCCGAAGTTTTTGTATCAAAAGTAGAGTTTACGGGCTTTTCATCATCACTTTTTTCTTTTTCTTCACAATTATCATCGACGGGTTGCTCTTCTTGCTCGTCTATGTCTGATGTATAGGTCTGATAATGTGTTGAGTCATCAAAGGGTCTTTTACCTATTAAACGCTCCAAGTCCGACTGAAAAATAATTTCTTTTTCTAGTAATTCTTTTGCAACCACTTCTAAGTTCTCTTTCTTGTCGGTTAGTAATTGCATGGTTCGTTGATAGCATTCTTCGACAATACTTTTTGCTTCTTCATCAATTAATTTTGCGGTAGCTTCGGAGTAGGGTTTGGACGTAGGGTAATTACTTTGTTTGCTGTCATAAAAAGAAATATTACCAATCTTGTCATTCATGCCATAAATCGAGACAATACTATAGGCTATTTTGGTGATGCGCTCCAAATCAGACAGTGCGCCTGTTGATATTTTCCCAAAAATAATTTGCTCGGCAGCTCGGCCTCCAAGCGCCATGCACATTTCGTCCATGAGTTGGTTTTCTTGGTGCAAAAATTGTTCTTTTGGTAGGTACTGGGCGTATCCCAAAGCGGCGATACCACGTGGGACGATACTAACTTTTACCAGTGGATCGGTGTGTTCTAAAAACCAACCAGCAACAGCATGTCCAGCTTCGTGATAGGCGACGATTTTCTTCTCATTGGGAGAGATGAGTTTGTTCTTTTTTTCGAGTCCGCCGATGACTCGGTCAATAGCATCTTGAAAATCTTTCATTTCGACGTTATTTTTCTCTTTTCTGGCAGCAATCAATGCCGCTTCATTACAAACATTGGCAATCTCGGCACCAGCAAATCCAGGTGTTTGAGCCGCTAATTTTCTCGAATCAACATTCTTTTTGTCGTATTTGACAGGCTTTAGATGTACATTAAAAATGGCAGTACGTCCGATGATATCGGGCTTGTCAATGCTAATTTGTCGGTCAAAACGACCGGGTCTGAGTAGTGCGGAGTCCAATACGTCGGGACGATTGGTGGCAGCAAGGATAATAACACCAGAGTCGGTGCTGAAACCATCCATCTCAACAAGCAACGAGTTGAGTGTGTTTTCCCTTTCGTCATTAGAACCAGGTAGTTGACCTCTGCCTCTAGAGCGACCGATGGCGTCAATTTCGTCGATGAAAATGATACATGGTGCTTTTTCTTTGGCTTGTTTGAACAAGTCCCTTACTCTGGCAGCCCCGACACCGACAAACATCTCGACAAAATCAGATCCAGATAGAGAGAAAAATGCAACGCCAGCCTCTCCAGCAACGGCTTTTGCGAGTAGTGTTTTTCCTGTTCCAGGAGGTCCTACGAGCAGTGCTCCTTTGGGAATTTTTCCTCCTAAATCTGTGAATTTTTCGGGTGTTTTGAGAAAATCTACGATTTCGGCAACTTCTTCTTTGGCTTCGTCGAGACCAGCAACATCTTTAAAAGTGACTTTCACTTTGTTTTGGGTGTCGAACAGTGCGGCTTTGCTTTTTCCGATATTGAATATTTGACCACCAGCCCCTCCTGATCCTGTCATGCGTCTCATGAGGTACCAAAATCCAAAAATAATGATACCGATAAAACCCCAAGTTGTCAATGTGTTGACAAATGTATTTTGATTTTTTGCATTGCCATATTTGATGTTAAGAGCTTGTTTTTTAGATTGTTGCAATTTTTGCCAGTAATCTATAAAACTTTCTTCGGTCAAAATGGTGTAATGAAATTGAGGCTGAGGATTAATTGAATTAGAACTCTCGATATTGAGTTCATCAAACTTTTCTGGCTTGATATAAACATTGACCCTGCTTGCTTCATTATTTAGCACTATTTTTTCGATAGCATTGTCGTCAACGAGTTTCTCGAGACGATTTCGGTCAATTTGAGTGGTGGTGTTCAAGTTAGAAATATATACCAAGGCGATGATGAATGCTAAAGCAGAAATCATGATTATAACTTGAAAATTATTTTTTTTAGGTGTTTTTGACATTACTTATTTCAAATTTTCTTTCAAACGTTCAAACGAGATAATTATTTCAAAGGTTAGTTGATTTGGCTTATTTTGGCATCTCCCCATAGATCTTCGAGGTTATAGTGTGCTCTTTTTTCTTGCAAAAAAACATGCACGACAGTTTCGACATAATCTATAATGATCCATTCTTTGTTTTCGTAACCTTCTTTTCTGTAGGGCTGGATTGCAGATGATTTTTTCACTTCTAGTTCTACAGAATCCGCCAATGCCTCCACTTGCCGAGTCGATCTTCCCGAACAAATGATGATATCTTGAGCAAATGCGTTCGGGATAGACTTAAAATCTAAGAGAACGATGCTCTCTCCTTTTTTCTCTAACATTCCTTTAAAGACTGTTTCTCTTAGATTTTTTGTATTCATTTATGCTCGTTTATATCGACAAAATAACGGAATAAAAGTGTAATAAACCGACTAAGGAAAGAATATTTATTTTAGATGAAAGTTTTTTAGGTGAAAAAAGAATGATTTATCAAGCAATATTTTAGGTTTTAGTTTTGTGTCAAGGACAAAAGTTGTTGTTTAAACATTTTGTTATTGATGATTTTTTTGTTGAAAAGTGTCTAATAAGTTTGTTTACAATGTGATGGAACCAAACCGAGTAAAGGTGGTTTCGGACAAAATGTAGAGGTTGATTTATTAACTAGACTGAGCCTTAAAAGTAGGAGATGATTGATTTTGGTGTGTTTGACGTGATTTGTGTTAGTTGAAACCGCATTATCTGTTTTTGAATTTTGGTCAATAGTTTTAATTATTACTTTATTTGTTATTAAATTGGGCATAAAAATTAAGTGTTATGAATCAATACAATATTTTGGGTAAATCAGTTATTTTCTCTTTTTTCGTGCTATTCTGCTTGGTCGATTCTACTTTGGCACAAAAGAAAATTCAAATTGCAGACATTACAACGAAGTACACGTTTCATCCCAAAAGCGTGTACAATATTAATTGGATGAAAGACAGTCATTTTTTTACTAATCTTGAGGACAATAAAGTGCAAAAATACAGTGTTGACAAACGCCAATCTGTTGCGATTTTGTATGATGGTGGTCAGTTTTTGGAAGGGCAAAAAATCAACTCTTTTCAGTTGATTGATGATGAAAAACGTATTTTGTTGCAATACAAAAGAGAGCGTATTTATCGACGCAGTTTCAAGGCGGACTATTATATTTTTGATATTGCCACAAAAAAACTGAATAAGCTGTCTAATGGAGGACCTCAAAGCTATGCGACGCTTTCGCCAGATGGTCAAAAAGTTGCATTTGCAAGAAATAACAACCTTTTTTATGTCGATGTTTCTAAAAACCCGTTTGTCGAGACACAGATTACTACCGATGGCAAGAAAAATCATATTATAAATGGTTCTACGGATTGGGTTTATGAAGAGGAGTTTTCTATAACAAAAGCATTTGATTGGTCCAAGGACAGTCGGACGCTTGCTTTTTTGAAATTTGACGAATCTGAAGTAAGGGAGTACAATATGCAAACTTGGAATGCTGACAAACTGTATCCGCAAGATTATCGCTACAAATATCCCAAAGCTGGAGAATCCAACAGCAAAGTTTCGTTGTATCTGTATGATTTGAATAGCCATAAGAATCAGTTGATTATGTTGGATAAAGAGTCTGATATCTATATTCCTCGTTTGCAATGGACACCTATCAATCATATTTTGTCTGTCATTAAGTTGAACCGTCTGCAAAATAAAATGGAGGTTATTCACGTTGATCGCAATACAAACAAAGCCAAAACGGTCATTTTGGAACAAATGCCCAATACCTATGTGGATTTGGATTTGTTGGGTGATCCTGTATATTTGGATGATGGCAAAACAATTATTCTGGCATCAGAACGTACTGGGTACAAGCATTTATATGCGTATGATTATGCGGGCGTTTTGCGTCATACTATCACCAAAGGAAAATGGGAGGTGTCTAAAATAGAAGGAATTACCAAAAGGAAAAATCCGATTATTTATTATACAAGCAAGGAAGTTGGTGCAAAGGAAAACCAGTTTTATAGAATATCAATTACTGGTAAAAACAAAAAAAGGTTATCTCAACAATCGGGGTATCATAGCATAAACATGAGCTTTGATCAAAAGTACTACCTTGATTATCATTCTAATGCTACAACGCCTTTGTCAGTGACATTGTATCGAGCCAATTCATCTTCACCAGTGGCGGTTTTGGAGAATAACGCAGCGTTGTCAAAAGTAGCGAAAGAATACCGTTTGTCTCATAAAGAATTTTTCACATCAATATCGGCAGATGGGGAGTCTTTGAATGCTTATTTTTTAAAGCCATACGGTTTTGATTCTTCCAAAAAATATCCTGTTGTGGTCTATCAATATAGTGGTCCAGGTTCTCAGTCCGTTATGGATCGGTTTGATGACAGGGGATTTCACCATGTTTTGAATGCTGAAGGATACATTGTTGCAGTGGTAGATTCTCGTGGGACGGGGGGGGCGTGGGCACGATTTTAGAACAGCGACCTATAAGCAATTAGGGAAATATGAGTCTCAGGATTTGATTCATTTTGCCAAACAGCTATCCAAAATGCCTTTCGTTGACGGGAACCGTATTGGTATTTGGGGGTGGAGCTACGGAGGTTATATGTCTTCTCTCGCAGGATTTCGGTCAAAGGGGCTCTACAAAGCCATCATAGCGGTTGCACCTGTAACGACTTGGCGTTTTTATGACACAATTTATACTGAGCGGTATCTGCAATTGCCTCAAGAGAATGCCTCTGGTTATGATGATAACTCTCCAATCACGCACGTGGGTGATTTACAGTCAAAATACTTGCTCATACACGGAACAGGGGATGATAATGTACATTTTCAAAATGCGGTAATGCTACAAAAAGCTTTGATAAAAGAAGGAAAGCAATTTTCGTCTTTTTATTATCCAGATTTAGCACATAGTTTGGGAGATGCAAAAAATCATGCACATTTATATCGGATGATGTTGGACTTTTTTAAAACCAATTTGTAGCTTTAGGCTTTCAAATTACGATTTAGATTTATCTGAATTAAAATAGTTATGGTAAAAAACGTTGCAACCTACGAAAACAATATTTCCGAACTCGCAAAAGAGATCAATGTAGACAAATACAGTAAAATTTTTGTGCTTGTTGATACGAATACCGAAAGGGATTGTTGGCCTCTTATCAAAGATTATTTGCCCGAAGAATGTGTCAAATATGTTATAACGCCCGGCGAACCTGAAAAAGTCATTTCGACTTGTATGCTGATTTGGGAGGCGATGACAGATGCTGGGTTGGATCGAAACTCGCTATTAATCAATTTGGGCGGTGGTGTGATTGGTGATATGGGCGGATTTTGTGCGGCTACTTTCAAAAGAGGTATCGATTTTATCAATATACCAACTACGCTTTTGTCGCAAGTTGACGCAAGTGTTGGGGGTAAGCTGGGTGTTGATTTTAAGGGATTTAAAAACCATATTGGTCTTTTCTGCGAGCCCCAATGTATTTTGATTGATACGGTGTTTTTGAAAACATTACCCGAAAGGGAGTTGAAATCGGGCTATGCCGAAACAATCAAGCATTGCTTAATTCGTGATAAAAGTGCTTTTGAAGAGTTGAAAAAACAGATATTTCCTAATATCGATTTTTTCTATTGGATGGGGCATTCTGTGGCGGTCAAACAATTAATTGTCGAGCAGGATCCGCATGAAAAAGACTTGCGAAAAATACTGAACTTTGGTCACACGATTGGACATGCTATCGAAAGTTTCTTTTTGAATCACAAAGGAGAGACGAGACTTTTGCACGGCGAAGCCATTGCTATTGGCATGATTTGCGAGACGTTTTTATCGGTCAAAAAAATGGGTTTTTATGAAAGGGTTGCTGATGAGATTTACACATTTTTAACGACTCTTTTCCCTTCTAAAATCTGGAATCAGTCTGATAATCAGGCAATAATTCATTTGATGAAACAAGATAAGAAAAGTCATAACGAACAGATTGAATGTGTTTTGCTGTCTAAAATCGGCGATGCTACCTATGGGCATAAGCTAGAGGAAAGCGATATTGTCGAGGCACTTGATTTTTATTGCTCATTGATCAAACCGTCTTAAGTGTCAGAATTTATAACTCTTATTTTTGAGCAAAACAAGTGCGCCAATGCGAGGGTTGCCATACGTCCTCCAGGATCTAAAAGCGAAGCTAACCGTGTTTTGATTATCAATGCTTTGGCAAAGAAAAAAGCCGCAATTGATAATTTATCTTCGGCGAGAGATACGCAAACATTGTCTCGCATTTTGTCTGATTCGAGTCTGGATACGTGGGATGTTTTGGATGCGGGGACTGCTATGCGTTTTTTGACGGCCTATGCCACCGTTGGAAAAGCAAAAAAACGATTGACGGGAACAAAACGGATGCAAGAAAGACCCATCGGGTTGCTAACTGATGCTTTGGTGTCATTAGGGGCAACGGTTGATTTTTTGGGCAGTGATGTGGGTTACCCTCCTTTTGATATTGAGCCCATCGATCAACAATTAACCGATGAAATTGTGATTTCTGGTGCGGTGAGCAGTCAATTTATTTCGGCTTTATTGATGATTGCACCTTGTTTGCCGATGGGATTGAAAATCAAATTGACTGATGAAATTGGCAGTCGACCTTATATTGATTTGACCATTGCTGTGATGAAAAAATTTGGGATCAAAGTAGGTTGGGAAAATAATACGATGCTAGTGCCTGCTGGTCAAAAATACTCTTGGTCTCATGACGATATTTATAGTGTAGAGTCTGATTGGAGTGCTGCTTCTTATTGGTTTTCTATGGTGGCAATATCTAATGATTTGAGCGTGACTTTGCGGGGATTTCAGCAAAACTCACATCAAGGAGATAGCATTTTGCTTGACATGACAAGGCCTTTGGGTGTCGAGGCTGTATTTGATGATAATGGGGATTTGCTCCTAAAAAAAGGGCCGACGGCACCGTGTTTTGAATATGATTTTTCGCAATGCCCAGATTTGGCTCAAACAATCGCTGTTATTTGTGCTTATAAGGGAATTAAAGCAACATTTTCAGGTTTAGACAGTCTTTATATAAAAGAAACAGACCGTGTTTTTGCATTGCAAACAGAATTGAAAAAATTTGGTATTGTATTTCATGAAAAAAAACGTGGTTTTTGCGAAATATCGGGCACTTTTGTATGTCAAAAAGAACCTGTTTTCATTAATACATATCACGATCATAGGATGGCAATGGCGTTTGCGCCTTTGGCATTTCATACACCTGTTACCATAGAAGCGCCATCTGTTGTGAACAAATCTTATCCTGATTTTTGGAAACACTTGTCAGAAACAGGCATATTGATTGAATAAAACATAAAAAATAACTAATTTGGGACAATGATGTTTGGTGTGTGGGATGGTGTTGAGAGAAATAAAGGCTCTTTTTCTGTGCCAAACGCTGCTATTTTGACGGATTTAATGGCAAAATTGAGTGGTAAATAACGTTATATGCTTAAAAAAAGACCGAAAGGAGGTTTGATGAGAGTTGATCTAAAGGTCATTTCTTTTTTGACTTTGATATTTTTTATTTTGTTTGGCGTTTATCTCGGCATCGAGGTGTTTTTAGAATTGTCTTTTGTTGAGGATGCGTTCATTAGTGAAAATATCACGAGAGAGTTTGGTATTAATTCGGGTTTGTTTTTGGGAATGTTTTTTGTTTTGATTGTGTTGGGCATTAGCGCTTTTTTCTTTATATATTATGACAAATTATCTTACGAAACAGTTGTTGTGAAACAAGTTTCTGGAGAGGATGGGAGCATACAAACGTTTAATGAAAAGGACAAAGGTTCTGTGCAGTTGTATGACAGTGTTGACAATTTTGAAAAGGTGTTAGACGGCATTTTGAATAATACAAATCTGTCTTCCAAATTGGAAAAAAGTTTTTTTGAGTTTGTTGAGTTAACCGGAGCTGCTGCGGCTGTTTTTTACTGTTTAGATCAGACACAAGATGTTGATAGTTATAATTTTACGTATCATTATGCTGTTTCGAATCCTAAAAAAGAGATGCGCTATAAAATCGGAGAAGATCTCGTCGGGGAAGTTGCTCGACAGGGCAAACCGAGAAAAATTTGGGACATTCCGTCGGATAAATTGCAAGTAGGGACTGGTTTAGGAAAAATAGAGCCTGTTGATGTGATTTTTTTGCCCCTTTTGGGAGATGACAAAAAAGTCATTGGTGTACTTGAACTGGCATTTTTTGCGTCTATTTCTGAGAAAAAGATGAACTTGATAGAAAAGATGGGTGTGGTGTTTACAGATAAAATGAAAACGTTTATTTATAAGGAAGTCTGATAGACTCGTTGGTCATGAATAGAGCTTATAAAATTGGATTGGTTGGTAAAATGACAGCTATTATTGTTGTGATTACGGCTTTGTCGATCTTTATTATTAGTTATTTTTCGTATAGTTATATTCATAACGTTAAAGAAAAAAACACAAGAGATGTTTTGAATGTACAGTTGACCCAAAAGGTGAAGTTGGCGAATCAGATTACCAAAAATATCAAGTCAGATCTTTTGTTTTTTCAAAAACAAGAGATTATTCGCCGATTGGTCAATACAAAGACGATTTCGAAGGATTCGTTATTGTCGCTACAATCTTTTGTCGATCAGATGTATGTTGTTAAAAATTTGAAAGGTTATCGTCATTTTTACGTGATTGACTCGGATCAAAATTTGCTTTACAGTACGCAAAAGAAATTCGAGATAGGTCGTAAAATTGATTTTGAAAAAAAATATGACCTAGAATATGGCGTAGACAGTCAAATTCGCTTTTTTGGAGCCTTTAGAGAAGAAGGTGATGTTATTTTTTTTGCTAACGTGCCATTGAGGAATTCTGAAGGGTTGCGTAGAGGCATGATTATTTTGGAATTTCCGTTTGCGTTGTACGAAAGTGCTTTGCGTGAGACTTCTGATTTTAGTGAAAGTGCCGAAGTCGTTTTGACAAAGAGGATAACGAAATCTAAAAAAGTTGTTTTTTTAAATCAACTAAAATATTTGCCAGATTCAAGGATGACTATTTTTGATAATTGGAGAAAGTCTGACGTTATGCGTAATGCTGTTGAGGGTGTGCGGGTTATGAAGTTTCAGAATGATTACCGTAATGTCAAGACGTTGGCTATCGGGGATGTAATTCCGGATTTGAATGTTGGGATGGTTGTCAAATTAGATGCAAAAGATATTACTCGGCAAGCAACACAACAACTTTTTAAAATCTTAGGATCGGGTATTTTTGTTTTGGTTGTTGCGGTGCTTTTGGGTTTTGTATTTACAAAAATGCTGATTACGCCGATTTCGACTATTGTTAATATTCTTAATATGATGAAATTGGGGCAGTTGCCCAAAAGTGTTGAAATCGAAACTGAAGATGAAATTGCTAAAATAGGGGACAGCATCAATCAATTAATCGACAATAGTCGAAAAACAGCAGGTTTTGCCAAGCGGATTGGAGAGGGTGATCTGAATACAAGCTATACGGTACTTGGTAAAAGTGACGTATTGGGGCAAGCGCTGATCAATATGAGAAATGATTTAATTGCGACTCACGAAAGGGACGAAGAGAGGAATTGGATTGTGTTGGGCAATGCCAAAGTCTCTGATATATTGAGGGAAAACAACAAAATTGATGTTTTATCGGCCGAGGTGATTCGTTATATTACGGAAAAAATAGGGGGGATTCAGGGCGCTTTTTATGTGTCAAATCAAAAGAAGGGCACAGCAATGCGATTAACGCTGTCTGCTTTGTATGCTTATGGCAAAATGAAAGATGAACAGCGAGAGTTTAAATTTGCAGAAAGTCTTGTTGGTCAAGCCGCAGCAGAGGAACGGTTGATTATCAGGTCTGATTTGCCAAAACATTATTTGACCATACGTTCTGGTATTTTGGGTGATAGTTATCCGGACCATCTTTTGGTTGTGCCAATGATTTATGAGGCGACGGTGTATGGTGTTATGGAGTTTGTTGGCTTCAATCTTTTGAATCCCAGAAATAGTGTTTTTTTGGAAGAGGTTGCGCTGATTATTGCGAGGACTATTTTCAATATTACACAAACCGAAAAAACAGAGTTTCTTTTGGAGGATTCTCAAAAAAAGAGTGAGGAACTGCTCAAACAACAGAGTGAGCTCCAAAAAAGCAATTTGGAAAAAGAAAATGCTCAAGTTGAATTGCAAAAATCAAACAAGCAATTAGAAGAGCAAATCGGAGAGGTCAATCGCTCGCAAAAAAGAATGCAGCTTTTGTTAGAAAACGCATCTGAGGTTATTGTTATTTATGAGAAAAACAGAGTGATTCGATATATAAGTCCTTCTGTCAAAGAGATTTTGGGCTATTCTCAATCCGAAATGATTGGGCAAAATGATTTTGATAAAATTCATATAGACAGTCAGCAGAAGATTGAACGCATGTTTGATGTTCTAATAGAAAATCCTTTTAAAGAAGAAACTGTTCAAATACAATATTTGGCTCAATCGGGGCATTATA
Source organism: Lottia scabra (assembly GCA_029955415.1). Taxonomy (NCBI): domain Eukaryota; kingdom Metazoa; phylum Mollusca; class Gastropoda; family Lottiidae; genus Lottia; species Lottia scabra. The sequence goes on from JARJEI010000089.1 coordinate 90,259, forward strand.
TTTGGCTGGAGGCAAAAGGAACTAATAAATTGAAAGATCCTGCAATCGAGGGTATTATAATGAATATTCGAGATATAACGGAGAGGCGGAGAGCCGATGAAGAGCAGCGTATTAGAAGTAAGATGCAGGCACTTTCTGAAAATTCTACTGACCTGATTATGAGGGTAGAAAAAAAGGGTGTGGTCACTTATATTAATCCTATTATCAAAAATATAACGGGTCTAGACCCAGGTCAAATACTTGATAAAAATTTGAGAGACAGTCTTTTAGGTGATTCTATTACGGAGAAAATATTCTCGATGGTTGCAAATGTAGTACAACATAAAACAGTGCAGCATGCAGAAGCTGAGTTTGAGTCTCTTTTGGGGACTCGAATTATGATGTACAATGGTATTCCAGAGTGCGATGACCAAAACGAGATTGAGTCTGTGTTGATGGTTTTTCACGATGTGACATCACAAAAAGCAATAGAAAAAGAGATTTTGTCGAAAAACAAAAAAATTAATGATAGTATCAATTATGCAAGCCGAATTCAAGACTCGATATTGCCAAATATTGAAGAGATACGGAAAGATTTGCCAAAAACATTCATATTTTATAAGGCAAGAGATGTTGTATCTGGTGATTTTTCATGGTATAAAAAGATAAACGACACCATTTATCTTGCGGCATGTGACTGCACGGGTCATGGTGTGCCAGGTGCTTTAATTTCATTAATTGGATTTTTTCAGCTAAATGATACCATTGTTTCGAGACATCACGATGATGTTGGGACAGTTTTGGGAGCACTAAATGTTGCGATGACAAAAACACTAAAACAAGATGAAGAGGGGTCAAAATCACGAGATGGTATGGATATTGCCTTTTGTAAAATTGATTTAAAAAGAAGGGTTTTAGAATTTTCGGGAGCCCACAGACCTCTGTTTATAATGAAGAAAGGGGAGCTGCTGGAGATTAAAGGAGATAGATATCCGATTGGAGGAAGTCAACATAAAAATCAAATAAATTTTAAATTTTCTTCAATTCAGTTGGAAAAGGGAGATGGGTTCTTTATCTTTTCGGATGGTTTTACGGATCAGTTTGGAGGAGATGAAAAACCTCGAAAATACGGAACAAAGCGTTTACGTACTTTATTGACCGAAAATCATGATAAAAATTTCAAGGAATTGGAGCAAATTATAGCGGATTCTTGGATAACATGGCGGGGAAATGAGAGGCAGACGGATGATGTATTACTAATAGGTGTAGAATTTTAAGTAGATAAACAAAATGTGTATGAAATTTACATACGAGTTACATAAGCAAATGATTAAACACGATCTTATACTGGTGTATGAGGGAGAGTTTACACAAGAGATTACCAAGTCAGTGCTTTCTATGGCAGAGAGGAATATGGATTCTAGCGGTGAAGACTCGTCTGTGAAAAGAAAAGTTTTTAATGTGATGGTGGAATGCCTTCAAAATATAGTTAAGCATGGTGAATCTCTTGGGGCGGTGGAAAACTATTCTGCTATTTTTATGATTGGAAAAGATGAAAACCATTATGTGATCACTACAGGAAACCCTATTGAAATAGAGAATATTCCCAAAATCAAGGCCAAACTGGACAAAATTAATAGCTTTGACCGTGATGGGTTGAAAAAATTATATAAAGAGATTATTCGTGGTACACAGATTTCTGAAAAAGGTGGTGCTGGTCTCGGATTTGTTGATATGGCACGAAAGTCTGGAAATGAACTTTTATATGATTTTGAAGAAGTGAATGACAGTCATTCTTTTTTTATTTTGAGAACAGTAATAAGTAAGAACTAAAAAACATTACAAGAAATAATAAATATGGAAATTTTCAAATTAGAAGAAACAGAAGATACGCCTAAAATAGTGTTTGATCCGAGTAGTGATATTTTTGAGATATCAGGAAGATCTTTGCCTGAGGATTCTACTGAGTTTTACGATCCTGTCATTCAATGGATACGCAAGTATAGTGAATCTCCTAACTCAACTTCGATTTTTAAGATGAAACTAGAGTATTTTAACACGGCGTCATCTAAATTGATTTTGGAGTTGTTGTCTGCTTTAGAAGACATTGAAGGGGTCGAGGTTATTTGGTATTATGACGAGGATGACGAAGATATGCAAGAAGCTGGAGAAGAATACTCTGAGTTGGTTGATGTTAAGTTTGACTTTGCTACTTATTAAGTTGACTATTCAAGTAAAGTAGAGTGAAATATGAGTGAGGAAATATTAAAGGCTCTCACTCAACTGTTTGCCTTAATATCCAAGCAAGATACGGGTATCACGGTTGCAGAGAGAGAGTATGTAGAGGGATTCTTCAAAAGCCAATTGGATTTTTCTAGAATCAAAGAATATATGGAATTCTTTGATGAGAATCTGGTTGAAAAGAAGAGGAAAAGAAAAATTAACAAAGAAGGTGATGAAAGGCGTGGTCGTGCAATCGCCAAGGATACCCGTGTTAATGAATCTGTTCGGATTTTGGGGATATGCCGAAAAATAAATAAAACCCTTTCTCAAAAACAAAAAATTGTTGTGCTCTTTAGGATTCTTGAGCTTGTTGCACAAGATGGCAAGGAGAGTTCTAATAAGATGGAAATCATTGAGACAGTGGGATCTGTCTTTAAATTTGAGAAAGAGGAGTTTGATAGTATTATGAATTTCGTTTTTAGCAATCATGCAGACGAAATTAACATGGGGCGTCTTCTTTTTGTTGATAATGAAGAAACGACTAATCGGAAATATCCACATGTGCGTGCTAGCATTGATGGGAGTCTCGCTTTTATATTTGTAGAAAGTGTCGAGATGTATTTTACCAAGTATTTGGGAAATGATGAAATCAATATGAATGGTTTTATCATGAAACAAGACTATGTGTATACATTTTCTAATGGTAGTACGATCAAATCTCCTAATGGAGATGTTTTGTTTTTTAGTGATTTGGCACGCTATTTTTATGAGGAATTCGAAAAAGTTAAACTTTCTTTTGAGGCGAAGGATATTTCATTCCAATTTTCTAATGGTAATTTGGGTCTTAGAAATATTTCGATTTCGGAAGGTCCTGGTAGCCTTATTGGTATTATGGGTGCTTCGGGATCTGGTAAAACAACGCTACTTAATTGCTTGGCTGGATTGGTAAAACCGTCCGAAAGTACCGTAAAAATCAATGGGATTGATATTTTCAGTCAGCCAAAAGATGTCCAAGGCGTTATTGGGTATGTTGCCCAAGATGATTTGTTGATGGAAGATTTGACGGTTTATGAAAATCTCTATTATAATGCGAAACTTTGTTTTGGAGGGTTGAGCAAGGAAGAGATTGATATAATGGTTTTGAAAACGCTCAAATCTCTTGGGCTTGACCAGCGAAAAGACCTTCGTGTGGGATCACCCCTTGATAAAACGATTTCAGGGGGACAACGGAAACGTCTTAATATTGCACTGGAACTTATCAGAGAACCCGCAGTGATGTTTGTTGATGAACCAACATCTGGACTTTCGTCAAGGGATTCTGAAAATGTCATTGACCTTCTTAAAGAGTTGACTTTCAAAGGTAAATTGATTTATGTAGTGATTCACCAGCCTTCATCTGACATTTATAAGATGTTTGACAAGATGATTATTTTGGACACTGGAGGTTATCAAATCTATTATGGTAACCCAATTGGAGCCATTACTTGGTTTAAGAAGGCGACTAACCAAGTTGATTCTGAAAAAGGAAGTTGTGGTGTTTGTGGCAATGTAAACCCTGAACAAATATTTAATATTTTAGAAGCTCAGGTGGTTGATGAATTTGGGCAATTTAGTGGTCAAAGAAAACAAACACCTAAAGACTGGGAACAAATTTATCGAGAAAATACTGATTTGGTTGAAGTAGAGACGGTAAGCGAAAAACCGCCGATTACATTGAAAATACCATCGTTATTGAATCAGTTTTTTGTTTTTATACAAAGAGATGTTATTTCTAAATTGAGAAATAAGCAGTATCTGTTTATTAACTTTTTGGAGGCACCATTTTTGGCATTGATTTTAGCATTTCTGATTCGTTATAAGAACAGTAATGGCGGTACGGAGTATCTTTTTAGATATAACGAAAATTTTCCTGCTTATATGATGATGAGCATTATTGTGGCGCTTTTTATGGGGCTCTCGGTTAGTGCAGAGGAGATTATAAAAGACCGTAAAATACGAAAGCGAGAATCCTTTCTTAATTTGTCGCGGGGAAGTTATTTGTCTAGCAAGATTGCGATTTTATTTTCGATGTCGGCTATTCAAACATTGACGTTTATATTGGTTGGTAATTATATATTGGAGATTCAAGGGTCATTTTTGATGAGTTGGGCTATTTTGTTCACGACGTCTTGCTTTGCTAATGTGTTGGGACTCAATGCTTCTTCTATGATGAAGTCGGCTGTGAACGTATATATATTGATTCCGATTTTGCTGATTCCTCAGATGATTTTGAGTGGGTTATTGTTTAGTTTTGATCGGCTGAATGATTCGATTTCTAGTAAGGTGCAGGTGCCAATTGTCGCTGATTTTATGGCGTCAAGATGGGCTTTTGAAGCAATGGCTGTAGAACAATACGTAGGAAATCCGTATGAAAAAGATATTTTTGACTACGAAGTTGAAGAAACGAAAGCAAATTTTTTCACTGCATACCTTTATAAGGAGGTGAAAAAAGATATGGAATACATGTTGGAAAATAAAGATTCACTTGAGACGGATGCCTATAAACATGCACGTTCTAGGGTCTTTTTTGTGATTAAGAGGAAGCTTGAAATTATACCCGCAGAAAATCCAAAAATGAATGATGTGTTGAATATAAAACAGATGAATCAAGAATATTTTGATGTTATCATGGCTTATTTCAAGAAAGTTAAAAATTATTATATTGAAATTTATAACTCAGAAAGCGTTAAACGAAATAAATTTCAGAAGATTTTGAAGGAAGAAGAAGGGTATAATATAAAGAAAATGAAGGGTATGTACTTTAATGAAACGCTGAAAGAGTTGGTGCGTAATTTGTCAACAAGTAATCGGATTATTAAAGGAAAAAAACGGTATTATCAAAACGTAGAGTCTGTTTATAATATACCCGAAAAGCCTCAAAACCCATTGAATTATAGAACACACTTTTTTTCTCCGTTTAAATGGTTGTTTGGACATCGGTGGAGCACATTTTATTTTAACATGTCTGTGATTTGGACTTTTATTGTTTTATTTATGGTAACGCTTTATTTCGATGCGTTTAGAAGAGTTCTTGCACTTTCGTAAAATGATTAATTTAGCATCAAGTAAGATTTTTTCTTTTTTATATTAGAATATTATGGAAATAAAGCCGATTATTGTGGAGACCTAACATATAACTTATGACAAATATGAAAGAAATATTAATTTTTGGACTTTTTTTAGCTTGTCTATCATCTTGTGATGAGACAAAAAAGAAAGCACTTAAGGATAGAATAGAATCGGAGTCGGTAGGTATAGAGACGAAGGTTTCTGATGAATCTATAGGGGAAATATTTCAGAATATTCCGTCTCCACTCGAAATTTCTGTGATGTTGAAAGAATCTGGCACGAATTATAATATGTCTTATCTAAACAATCCAGAGAACGCTCAAAATTATGATACTGATTTTAAACGAGCTATTAATTTAGGGATTTATGGTACTGATTTGGGTTATATCAATATTTATGAACAGAATCAGGATGCGATTGACTATGTAAAAGTCATTCGATCGAATGCTGATGGTCTTAATATAGGTCAGTTTTTTGACTTTCAGACGATTCAACAACTTGCTTCTGAGCGAAGTAATTTGGATTCTCTTCTTTTGGTTACGACTCAAAATTTTAATAAGATTAATACGCACTTGCAGGATCAAAAAAGAGCTGATTTGAGTGTGTTGATTCTTGCAGGTGGTTGGTTAGAGGCTTTGCATTTGACGATTAAAGTTTTTGAACAAAAGCCTAATGCTGATATTCGTGAGAAAATAGGAGAACAAAAAATAGTATTGTCTCAGTTGATGCTTTTGATTAACCAGTTCAAGGGTAATCCTAAGATTGCCGAGCTTCAAACGGCTTTTAAGCCTTTGAAAAAGATTTATGATAAAGTTGAGATCAAAAGAGTGGTAAAAGAGCCTGAAATTAAAGAAATTGATGGAGTGGTTTATATTCAGGATCGTAGTGAAACAATCGTCGAAATGACGGATAGCGATCTTGCCAACATACAAAATTATGTTGAAGACATTCGTTCAAAAGTTGTAGAATAAATTAAAGACTTAGGAAGTATGAAGTATGTGATTTCGGTAGTTAGTGCCTTATTTATTTTTGTTTGCGTTGCAAATGCCCAGTGTAATTCGAATGAGTTGGCTGATGGCTGTATAACAAAGCTAAACGGAGATTTTAATTTTGTAAAGGCTTTTCCTATCAATGGACAAGGTGGTGCCAAGGCTTATGTAGAGAATGCTTATATATTTGCCAAAGGGACGCAATATATGGTGAAAGTGTGCTCTAAAGAAGCTAAAAAAACGGATGGAATTGTGATTTCTCTGTATGATCAAAAGAAAAATTTGGTTTCTACTAGCAAGATTCAGAATAAGTTGTTCTCAACTATTGTGTATCCATGTAATTCGACGGGTATTTATTATATCAGATTTTCTTTTGAAGGATCTTCGACACACCATTGTGGGGGTGCAGTTTTAGGCTTTAAAAGATAGTTGCTGAGTTTAGCTTACTCATTAAGGGATGATTTTCAAGTCTGTGGAATAAAATCAATTGTTCTGATTGAGTGAGTTGTGTTTTTGATTTCGATAGCTCGATTAAAATGTCAAACTAGCTATTTTCGGTTTAATTATTTATTTGTTAGGTATTCGTACCTTTTTTCTAGTGAGTTTTACATGCTTTAAAACTTCAACCTTCTATTTCAATCATGTGCATGTCGAATGCAAATGGGTCTAAATTGTCCAAAAGTGTTTTGATTATGTTGGGTTGATTAATTAAAAATTCGTTGATATTATTGTGCCGTTCTTGTAGTCCACCGTCGGGACAGTAACGGTCTAATGTCTTTTTTATTTGATTCAGTGTGACATCATGCTTTTTTTCTTCGAGGGCTTTTAACCGCTTTTCTATATTATTGAGCGATTGAGTGGCTTTGTGTTGTTCGGCTCCGATCCATTTTTCGAGAGAGCCATCGATAGAGTTGACTTTGGTTTTGATATCTTGGTATAATTTTTCCAGGGTGTTGCGCTCGCTTTCTAAAGAAAAGGGATTTGTAAGGGTGCGGGCCATATAATGAGATTTCAAATCGTTGTATTTAGCAAAAAGATCCTCTGTTTCAAACCCGAGATTATGCCATTTTTGAAGTGATTTTTTGTGTACGATGGTGCCGAAATTTCTAGGCATTAATATAGGAAAGGGAATTTGATGGTGTTCGAAAATGCTTTTTAGTTGAAACCAATAAAGTAATTCGGATGGACCTCCTATATAAGCCAAATTAGGTAAAATAATTTCTTGATAAACAGGTCTTAAGATGACATTTGGCGATAGTTTTTGAGGGGAAGTGTCAAGCAAATGCTGCATGTCCTCTTCGGAAAAACTAAGGTCGGTATTCAAGACACTGAACCGTTGGTTTTTGTATTCGATGCGTTCTCGTATACCTCGATCAATGTAAAATAAATTAATATCACGCAAAAAAGCTTGGGCAGGAAGACCTACTTTTTGAATCTCGGCAGTGTGTCGATCCGCTTGCACTTTGTGAATGTCTTGAAAAATATCTGTTCGCCAAAGATTATTGGCAGAGGCTTTTAATGCTTGATTATCAGCATCGATGATGACGAGTCCTTGATCGCCAAAAAGTGCATTGATATAATGCCTAACGGCATTGGCAAGGTTTTTTTCTTTATAAGCAGTTTCGAAAATAGGGAGAGATTCTGGTAGAGAATCAATGATAGGTTGAAGCCCTTCCAGTGAAAGATGACCGACGGCGCCCTGTTGATTGGTGTCCCACGTATAGGTCTTGTTAAACAATCTGAAGTGGTTAATTTCCTCAAAATCATGATCTTCGGTTGCCATCCAATAGACTGGAACAAATTGGTAATTGGGATATTGTTTTTGTAATATTTTGGCGGTATTAATCGCTGTAACTATTTTGTAAATGACATACAAAGGCCCCGTGAAAATATTGAGTTGATGCCCAGTGGTGACGGTAAAAGTTTTGTTGTCATTTAGAGCCTCGATATTGCGGTTGACCTTTGGCGGTATAGAAAGGTGACTATATTGTTGACGGAGTGTGTTGACCAAAAGTGTTCGTTGTTCTTTTGGAAAAGCACTTTTTTCTTTGATCTGTTTTTCAAAGAGGTGAATGTCCGGATATTGTGAGTAAAAAGGTGCAAGAGAGGGATCTTTTTCGATATATCTTAAAAAACTGTCAGAAAAATGTCCTGTATTTTTTAATGGAATGTTTTTTTTTATCATGATTTCATTATAGGCACCCCGTACAAATCAAATGCAGAGGCACGATTAATTTTTATATTAACAAACTGTCCTGGACTCAAATACAAATCATTACTTTCTATAATAACTTCATTGTCAACCTCTGGCGAGTCCCCTTCGCTACGACCGATAAAAAAATCACCTTCTATACGGTCGATGAGTATTTTTTGTACTGAGCCTACTTTTTGTTGATTGAGTTCGGTAGAAATAGTTTCTTGTAAATTCATAACGTAATCGGCTCGTTCTTGTTTCACAACATCAGGAATATTGTCGTCCATTGAGAAAGAGTGTGTTTGATCCTCGTGAGAGTATGTGAAAACGCCCAGTCTCTCAAATCTATTATTGGCAACAAAATTGACCATATCTTGAAAATCCTCTTCGGTCTCTTGTGGGTGTCCCGTAATCAAAGTTGTCCGCAGAGTTAAATTAGGAACGGTCTCTCGGCACTCTGCGATGAGTGCGTCTGTTTTTTCTCTTGTTGTGCCTCGTCTCATCAGTTTGAGCATTTTGGTGCTACCGTGCTGGAGGGGCATATCGAGGTATTTGCAAATATTGTCTCTTTCTGCCATTACTTTGAGGATGTCTTTTGGAAAATCTGTCGGAAAAGCATAATGCAATCGGAGCCAATGGAGACCATTGATATCCGATAGTCTTGCCATGAGGTCTGCAAGCACCCTTTTTTTGTAGAGATCCAAACCGTAATAGGTGCTGTCCTGTGCAATGAGCAGGATTTCTTTTGCACCGTTTTTGACAAGATTTTGTGTTTCAATGACCAGATCGTCTATGGATTTTGAGATATGACCACCGCGCATGAGCGGAATCGCACAAAATGAACAAGGTCTATTGCAACCCTCCGAAATTTTGAGGTAAGCATAGTGGTTTGCTGTTGTGGTAACCCGTTGTCCCAATAATTCTTTTTTGTAGTCGAGTTTGAGGGCTTTGAGTAGTTGGGGTAGATGCATGGTGCCAAACCAACCGTCGACATGGCTGATTTCTTTTTGGAGGTCGTCTTTGTACCGATGGGACAGGCAGCCAGTGACATACAATCGGTCGATTGCCCCATTTTTTTTGGCTTCTGCATAGCGTAATATTGTATCAATGGACTCTTGTTTGGCGTTGTCGATAAAACCACAAGTGTTGATAATGATGATATTGGCGTCATCGGTGGGGCTTTCGTGCACGGCATTTTGGTCGTTTGCTTTGAGTTGTGTGAGGAGCACCTCGCTATCTACCAAATTTTTGCTGCAACCGAGCGTGATGATATTGATTTTATTTTTTTTGGATGATCTGACTTTCATGGCACAAAAATAGGGATTTTTGATATAGAGTATTGATAATTTTTTTATCCGCTTGTATAATGTATTGCGTTGTTATAGATAATGTTTGACTTTTAGATTTTCTATGATTTAAAATTGGTTTGATGTTCAGAAGATTTTGACAATTTTTTGTAATATTTATAGTATAACTTTTGTTTGTTGTATTACTTATTTAAATTTGCACTGATTCTTCTCGTTTTGGAGAGGGTTTAAATTATCAAAACATTGTTATTATGAAAATATTATATGCACTTGCATTTTGTGGCTTTTTATTGTCGGGATGTGGATTGGCTGAGATTGGCGAAGACGATTTTGCTACGAGCGAAGAGGTTATTTTTGAGGTAGAACCTAGTATTTATGTGCCACTATTGTCTGGCGAAATTAAAATTGATGAACTGATTAAGCCAACAAATTCATCGGATCCTAATGCTCCGAAATTAGAAATAGAAACGGATCCCGTAACCAAAAAGCTTACTTTGGTGTCTGAAGTTGAATTTGAGTCTAATATTGATGAGAACTTTAAAACGGGTGGTGATAATGGTGTTTATCAAGATGAAAAACGCATTGGCTTTGGTGGTGTAACTGGTACGACGCCTACTGATTTGAGCCATACGTCTACTGAATCCATTTTGTTTGACCCGTTCGGTCGGGGTGATCAGATAGATAGTTTTGAGTTTTCGGGGGAAGATAATTCTGTTGGTATTAGTGGTGATGTATTAGATGATGCAACTAGTTTTTCTATAGAGTTTGTTGGGTTAAAAGTTAATGGTGAGAATGGCGAAAATGTTGAACTTACTAAAGACAACAGGACAGCAAATCTTTCTGGAGGGTTACTAACATTAACACAAGCTAGTATGATAACTATTAAGGTGAAAGCCGAAATTCCTTCGGGCGTGGATGTTGGTGGGGGTGTTACGGTGACTTTTAGAGTAAAGGGATTCAATAAAATTGTTGGAAAATTTGCTACAAGGGTGCTTAATCAGGAGAAGATTATTGATTTCGGACTTGATGACGAGAATGTAGAATTGTCGCTTGACAAAATGCAGTTCACGTTAACGAATCCTTACGAAATTGATTTAGGCATATTTATACCGTCTTTACAAGCCATTAGCGCAAATGGGAATTTAATTAGTGGTGTTTTTGAGATTCCTGAAAGTAGTTATACTGGAATGACTACCCATGAGGGTGAAGAACTTAAATATGCACCTATCAATAGGGTATCGACTGACGGTGGTGTGACAACTATTTTGTCTAAATCGGATATTGTGGCGGCTGTTGCGTCTGTAAGATACTCTTTGAAAACAGTGTTATTTCCTAATGGGGTAAATGGGAACACGCAAACAATCGAATCTGGAAAAAAAGTTGATGCAGAATTGAAGATACCTGTCTCGGGGAAAATCGAAAGTTTACAGTTGCCAAAAGTACCTAAAATCATAGACAACCCATTGGGAAAAGATGTGATATTGGTTGACAAGGAGGATACGGTAAACTCAACGGAAGCGACGCTCCTCATTGATAGTGATAATGGATACCCTATCAATGTACTCGTAGTAATTGAAATGTTGGATGAGAATGATGTTAGATTGGTTGGAAAAGAAGACGAAGTGTTGTTGAAAATCCCCGTGGCTCTGGCATCGGTGGAGGTTGGTGGTGAAGTAATGAAAATACCGTTTCCTGATATATTGAAAGAGCTTCCTATACGTAAAGAAGTACTTTCTAATATGTTAGATGCGTCGGCTTTTAAGGTTTCGGCAGTTGCTACAACCAATGGACTTGAGGGAGACCCAAGACCCTCTCCAGAGAAGGTTAATTTTAGAGGAGAGCAGACAATGACAATTAATGTGAGGCTTCGCGTAAAAAGCAAAGTGAAATTTACAACTAAAGAAAAAGATGATAAATAAAATTTATAAATTGGTATCAGTTTTACTGTTGATACCTTTTTTGACCATTGCGCAATCGCAGTACCATACCTTTACGGGGATGCATTCGGTGGCACAGAGTATGTTTAACAATGTGGCGATTGTCCCTAAATATAATGCGACTATTGGTCTCATTGGTGTTGGATTTGGGCTTGAGTCTCCTTTTAGTTATCACGATGCCTTAGATGAAAGAGAGGACGGTACAGCAGCCATTATGAATGATGACCGTTTTTTGGGTGCTTTGGATGACAATAATCATTTTGGGACTAGTTATAGAACAGATGCGTTTTTTGTGTCAGTTCAATTTGGTCCGTCAATTCATGCTCATATTTATTCGTCAGTACGGGGAAATACCTATGCGGGTTTCTCCAAAAGAGGAATGGAATTGCTGTTAAAAGGCAATCAAGAGATTGATCAAAGCGATGAGATTGAGGTGAATGGAAACTATAATTCGTGGGTAGAATATGGTGTAGGGTTGAATTATGAATATGATGAAAAATGGACTTTCGGATTGCGGCTAAAGGCGACAAAAGGTATTATTGGCGGTAAAATCAATACCGCAATGGGCAGTATCAAAACGGAGACTAATGCTATACAAACAACATTAAATCTTGATGCGATATCGTCCGATATTGAGGGTCTATTTCATGATGAAAATGGTGATGATCGAGATCTTGAGTGGGGTGATTTTGGCCGTATGGGTTTTGGGTTTGATATTGGGGCAACTTATAAATTGAACGAAAAAATCATTTTTGGACTTGCCGTCAATGATATCGGGCGTATTAATTATGGGAAATCCATACGGTACACGAATGACGGTAGTTTTGACTACAAAGGCGGAGATATTGGAAATCTTGTTGGGGGAGATGGCAATCTTTTCAAAAATTTAGAAAAGGAATTTAATGACGCTTATAAGGAGATTAAAGAAACATCTGAAGATGAATTTAGTACAGCGATGTTAACGAATATCTATTTGACAGGTGATTATTATATTAGACCGACTCTTCGTGTAGGTGCGGTGGCTTATTTCGAGCCTTTTGCTGACAGGTTTGTAGGAACTTATGGCATTCATGCGACGAAGGATTTTGGTCGTATACTGTCAACTTCTTTGTCAATTAGCCGTTTGGCGGGGACGTTCAATAATTTCGGTGCAGGGATTACATTAAAAGTACTTCCATTCGTGCAAATTTATGCGGTGGGGGATAATTTGTTGAATGTGATATTCGAAAATACATCAAAGGAGTCTTCTGTAGATTATGTCAAAAATCTCAAACATGCAAACTATAGACTTGGTCTGAATATTGCTTTTGGATGGAAAAAAGAAGAGTTAAAACTAAGAAATTAAGATGAGAGGATTTATTTTACTAATATTAGTAACCGCTACGCTTGGCAGAGTGGTTGCACAAGATATCAGCAAGCCGGTTTTAATTGCATCAAGCGATTCTAAATATGCGGAGATGCATCCGGTTTTTTCTGAGGACAACAATACGCTGTATTTTTCGCGGATTGGGCATCCTGATAACCATTATGGAACGTCGGGTGACGATATTTGGTTTGTCAAAAGAACCGATGATGGTGGCTGGTCAGAGGCCGAACGCCTTCCCAACGAAGTTAATATTGGTCGTTATAATGCCATGGTCGGTTGGATAAGTGCCGATACCGTTTTGATCAAAGGTTGGTTCAATCGAGCTGGTACCAAGTGGAGAAAAAGAGGTATTTCCTATATCGTAAAATCGGGTGATAGTTGGTCTCGACCGGTTAATGTCAAAGTTGGTGGCTTTAATGCCAATAATGGTCGTTTTTTTACTGCATCGTTGAGCCCAGACAAGCAAATGCTTTTGTTTACATTTAGCAAAAGATACAATGGTACAAAACAGCAAATTTTTCTTTCCAAACGAAAGAAAGGAGACAAATTGAGTTTTGGTAAAGCTAAAAGGTTCGAAGTTAAAGGTGATTTTGATGATTTTAGACGTCCCATTATGAACGACGATGGTACAAAATTGTATTTTGCGGCAGGGATGTCAGACGGTGACCATCATATTTATGCTTTGTCAAGGGAGGCTTCAGAGGAAGGTGTTTATGGGCCTTGGGATGATACCCCAGTCATGTTGGGAGATAGTGTTAATATGACAAAATCAACGGTTGGAATGATGATTGATAAAGGAACAGGTGGGCAAAAAAACGCAATTATTGTCAATAATAGTGCAGCTGGATTTGGTCTTTTTTCTTATAGTATTACGCCTCCGATTGTTAGAGTGCCAATCGAAGGTAGAATATTGGATGCCAATACTGATGAGCCAGTGTTGAACGAGCCGGTGACATTTTATAACAACAATGTTAAATTGGATTCTGTGCAGTATGACCCCAAAAATGCAACATATTCTTTGGAACTTAAGTCTGGTGAGAATTATAATCTACTAGCCAAGACCCTAGATTCTTCTAGTCAAAATGTTAATATTAATTTGGAAAACGTAAGGGACACAAAAAAAATAGAAAGAGATTTTAAAATAAAGTCTGCTAATTATATTTTGTTAAGAGGGGTCGCTATAGACAAGCAAAACCTTGATACTTTGGCGATAGAAAATGACACTTTTTTGATTGCCAATAATCGAAAATCTTCCAGTTTTCAACGGGTAGATTCATTGCATTTTATTGCAAAATTACCTTTTGGACAAAGGTATAATTTGCGTATTGATAAGGTGGGATATTTTGGAGATGACTTTTCTTTGGACTTGACGGGTGTCGTGAGTTACACAGAGAAAGAGGTTACGCTGAAAGCAGAAAAGGTTGTGGGTGCAATAATTACAGGAAAAATGCTTGATGAAAAAACAAATGAGCCGATTGAGTTTGATGAAAAGTCTAGATTTATGGTTAATGGAGCTGATTTTCCTAGTGTAAAAATCGATACATTAGCGAGTACTTATACATTGGTTTTGCCAGTCGGAAAATCCTATACTTTTAATTTGGTGAAAGAAGGTTATTTTCCTAGAACAGCCTCTGTTGATTTTACCGATACTAGGTCAAATGTTGAAAAAAATATTGATTTATTTTTGACGAAAGTTGAAATGGACGAACCTGTGAAGTTAGAAAATATTCTTTTTAGTAGAGCCAAGTCGAAATTGAAAAAATCGTCTTTTGAAGAGTTGGATAAAGCCGCTATTTTCTTGGAGAACAATCCTACTTACAAAATAGAAATCAGCGGACATACATCTAATGATGGATCACACAAAACCAATGATAGATTGAGCGCAGCACGTGCTGCAGCTGTCAAGGACTATCTTGTTTCTAAAGGCATCGACTCTGATAGAATGATTACGAAAGGGTACGGAGAAAGAAAACCCATCGCAAGCAATAAAACAATTGAAGGCAGAACTTTGAACCGACGCGTTGAATTCAAATTAATCAAGTAAAAAAAGAAACAAAGTGCTTTATAACGCTTTGTTCCTTTTTTGATGACAGCAAACAGATTGCGTATTTAGTCTATAATCTCTCTTTTTGAAAAATGAAATTGACTTTCTATCTGCGCATTCTCGTCACTATCAGATCCATGTATTGCATTGGCTTCTAACGATTTTGCAAATAATTTTCGAATAGTGCCTTCTGCTGCCTCTTCGGGATTGGTTGCACCGATTAGTGTTCTGAAATCTTTTACAGCATTTTCTTTTTCTAGTACCGCAGCATAAATAGGTCCTGAGGTCATGTAACTGACCAAATCATTGAAAAACGGGCGGTCTTTATGAACAGCATAAAAGGCTTTTGCATCGGCTTTGGTTAACTGTGTGTATCTCATTGCCAAGACTTTGAAGCCAGCTTCTTCGATTTTTTTTAGAATAGCACCAGATTGTCTTGCTTCGACGGCATCTGGTTTGATCATTGTAAAGGTTTGATTTGTTTTCATATCTTTGTATTTATGATACAAAAATAGAATATTTTTTATTTAAAAAAATTTATTTCATTTTTGCAGATGTATTTAGTTAGTATATGGAAAATGCTCTTTTTAGGATTAGTGATGCAGATGGTTTTGTTTCGACGTTATCAAAAAAACAAAATATCGTCATTACCACTCATGCCAAGCCTGATGCTGATGCGTTAGGGTCTTCTTTGGGTCTTTATCGGATTCTTACAAAATTGGGGCATGACGTGACTGTTGTAACACCAACGGATTATCCGAATTTTCTTAATTGGATGGAGGGTCAGGATCAGGTGTTAGTTTATTCTAAGAACACTGATTCGGCGTGTAGGACATTGATTGAAAGTGCAACACTTATTTTTTGTTTGGATTTTTCTGTGTTGACGAGAATAGAAGAAGTTGGCGAGTACGTTGAAAAAGCGACTTGCTCCAAGGTATTGATTGACCATCACGAAGAGCCAGGATCGTTTGCAGATTATGTGCTTTGGTCGACAAAGGCGGCGGCGACCTGTGAGCTGATATACGCACTCATTGTCGAAGTCGGTTGGAAACAGTATGTTGATCAGAGTGTTGCCGAATGTCTCTATGCTGGCATTATGACAGATACTGGGAGTTTCAAACATCCAAATACGACCAAACATGTGCACCAAGTTGTGGCGTGTTTGATAGAGCATGGAGCGGATATAGCAAAAGTAAGCCGACGTATATATGATGCCAATAGCATCACAAAAATAAAACTGTTGGGTTTTATGCTGAGCGAGCGATTGGTAGTCAAAATGGTTTACAAAACGGCTTATTTTTACCTTAACTTGTCAGACCAGTCACGGTTTTCTATCAAAAATGGAGACACAGAAGGCATTGTAAATTATGCATTAAGCATTAAAGATATTAATTTTGCAGCTTTCTTTACTGAAACAGATAACCTTGTGAAAATTTCTTTTCGCAGTGTTGGTGATTTTTCCTCTAATTTATTTTCCAAAAATCATTTTAATGGTGGCGGACATAAGAATGCTGCTGGAGGACGGAGCAAAGAATCACTAGACGATACTATAAAACAATTTGAAGCATTGCTTCCAGTCTATAAAAATAAATTAATCTAAATAAAAACTATGAAAATTCTAAAACCGGCATTAGCCATACTCTCTGTTATTATGTTCTTTTCTCAGTGCCAGACAGGCGGATCATCCGAAACTGTTAATTTGGGAAAAGATATGATTCTTAAATATATTACTAAATCAGGCGAAGACCTGCCACCAGAAGGTGCCGTTCTTAAATTTTCGGTCCTTATAAAAAACAGCCGAGATAGTGTGTTGGAAGATATGACAAAAAATAAAATTACCGTTATTAAAAAAGCAGCATGGGATTCGGCGGCAGATATCTATCGCGTGTTTGCGGCGTTTGCAGAGGGGGATTCGGCTGTTTTGACAATTTCTGCTGATAAGGCGTTTTCTCAAGGTATGCCTAGATGGACAAAATCAGGTGACACGCTCACGTTTAATATGAGCCTTGATACTGTTTTTCAGACAAGGAGGGAGTTCGAAGTGGATAGTTTCAAAAAACAAATTGCTGAAATTGTTGAAAATACTCCCGATTCTCTTATTAGCAATCAGGCAAAACTGATTGACGATTATATTGCTAAAAATGGTCTTGATGCCAAGAAAACAAGTGCGGGTGTTTATTATATTGTTGAGAAGCCAGGTACTGGAGATATGGCACGTCATTTTGACACGCTTAGTGTTAATTACACGTTGTATAACCTTCAAGGAGACGTGATTGACACATCTAACGAAGATGTTGCCAAGTCAGCGGACTTGTTTAATGAAAAGAGGGAATATAAACCATTTGATTTGATATTGGGAATGAGACGTGTTATTTTGGGTTGGGAAGATGGATTGTCTTATTTCAACGAAGGGACTGTTGGAAAACTCATCATTCCTTCTTATTTTGCCTATGGTCCTAGAGGGTCTGGTGAAAAAATACCACCTAACTCACCTTTGTTATTTGATGTAGAGATTGTCAGTATCAAAAAATCTAAAGATTAAGCATTGGTGATTTAAATAGTCTTTTATTTTTCAAAATAGGGGACTATGTTGGCACTTAACTATTTTGTCAAAAACTGATTTTAGCAAAATAAGCATCATGAAAACGTTGTACTTTGCCACCCATAATATCCATAAAACCGAAGAGGTGAAAGATATATTGGGGGAAGGGTGCAACGTTTTAGGTCTTGGTGATATTGGTTTTCATGATGAAATTGTTGAGGATGGGAGTACTTTTCGAGAGAATGCGTTGATTAAAGCGCAAACGGTTTATCGCAAATTTAACGTTGCTTGTTTTGCAGATGATTCGGGTTTAGAAGTTCGGGCACTTGGCGGAGCACCAGGTGTTTTCTCTGCAAGATATGCGGGTGAGCATGCAACGAGCCAACAAAATATTACTAAGCTGTTGACAGCTTTGGAGGGACAATCGGATAGAAGTGCCAGATTTGTCACCGTCATAGCGTTTGTTGACGATGATGGTTGTATTCATTATTTCGAGGGTGTTGTAAATGGTACAATTGAGCAATCGCATGTTGGAGCAGGCGGTTTTGGTTATGACCCGATATTTAAGCCAGATGGATTTGATCAGACGTTTTCACAGATGCCTTCGAGTCAAAAAAATGCCATAAGCCATCGTGCAAAAGCAATGCAAGAATTCATGTTAAGTTTAAAAAAGTAATGGGATTTTTCTGTAAAAAGCATATTGGTTTTTCTTGAAAATATGGTTGGATTTTTGATATAGTTATTTTATGCGGCAGATAAAAAGAAGGTTGTATTGCCATAGAGCGGTAAGAGTTTGCGGTTGATTCGTGAAATTTAAATATTTTGTCTATCTTCGCAACATCAAAATGATTGTTAGAGCATACTATAACGGCATGAGTGTCAAACGACAAAGAATATTGACCTTTTTGGTTTTATTCATTTTTGGTGTTTTTACATTAGAAAATGACTCTCTAGTCAAACAAAATCTGCTATGCGTTTCGGAGGATTCTTGTACGTATCAATATGATGAAGTTGTCAATATCCCTGACCAAAATAGGTTAATTGATCAAATGCAAAGATTGTCAAAGGTGCCTTTGGTAAAACAAAAACGATCTTTGAGTGGATTTTTGTTCATAGGTGTTTTTATTGAATTGCTCAGTGATGTTGGACATGCGCAATTACAAAAAGGGTGTCGTGTTTTTAGGATGCCGTTAAAATTTTATGGTGAGTTTTGGCATTTTTGCTTCTCGATATCACCGCAGGGACCCTAGTTGTTTGTTTTTGAATAGTCAGATTATTATTTAATAAAAAATCATATTACAATATTTTAATAAAAAAAGATGAAAAATAAAGGATTAGTTATATTCTTGACATTGTTGATTTCGGGAATATCAATATTTTACTTGTCGTTTACGTTTTATGCGCAACGCGTAGAACGTCAAGCGGCAGAATCGTCGATTGTTGCTGGAAAACGAGACGATAACAAAAAAAGAGCCTATTTGGACTCTATCTATAGAGAACCTGTACCGACGGTTTTTGGCGATTTTACTTATGAGGAAATAAAAGAAAAACAGCTGTCGTTGGGACTGGATTTGCAGGGAGGTATGCATGTTGTTTTGGAAGTGTCTCCTGAGGATATCATAAGGGGATTGTCTGGAAATAGTAAAAATGAACAGCTGAATAAGGCGTTAGAAGAGGCAAAAAAAGCACAAAGATCGTCTCAAACTCCTTTTGTGACGTTGTTTTATGAGGCTTTTAAGATACTATCGCCGAATACAAAGTTGAGTTCTATTTTTGCGACTTCTGCCAATAAAGGAAATGTGTCCATCAAAAGCTCGGATGCAGAGGTTTTGACCTATATCAAAACAGAAGTTGATGATGCGTTGAGCCGTGCACAACAAATCATCACAAGTCGTATCGATCAGTTTGGCACGACGCAGCCTTCTATCAATCGAATTGAGGGAACGGATCGGATACAAATCGAAATCCCTGGTGCAGAGGATAGTAAGAGAATTCGGAAATTGCTACAGGGTGTTGCCAAGCTAGAGTTTTATCATGTTGCCAGTCAGGCGACAGTCACTCCTATTTTGCAGAGTATCAATGGTGCTTTGGCAAAGGAAAATAAACTTTTGTCTAAAGATGAAAACGATGAAAATGGACTCGAAACAGACAATGTCAAAACAACTGAAGATAGTGCCAATCAAAATGATGAATTGGCATTGGAAGATGCAAAAGAGGATTCTGTGAGCACTGTGGAGTCAGACTCTACCGATAGTGAAGAGGTTACGTTGGACGAAAACAAGAAGTTGGAAGACTCTTTGGCACAAAGAAAAAAAGATTCACTTAATTTTATAGACAACAATCCGTTTTTATATACGCTGGTATCACCTGTTGGACAAGGGCTGCTTTCGGTTAAATTGGAAGATACTGTAAAAGTGAATGCTATTTTAAGACGACCAACGATTCAGGCATTGATTCCGTCTACTATTGAGTTGGTATATGATGGGAAAGAAAGTCTTGACAAAGACAAGGCCTCAACGGGTTATATCTATATGTATGCATTGGAGGTGCCACCTAATGGGAAACCACTTTTGGAAGGGAGTAAAATCACACGTGCCAGTTATGGTATGTCAGATGACCAGACCAAAAATGCGGTTTTTATGGGTATGAATGCCAATGGTGCACGTATTTGGGAGAAAATGACGACTCGATCTGCTAACGAAGGGACGTTGATTGCTATTACAATGGATCATAAGGTACTATCTGCACCTGCGGCTTCGGGACCTATCCCTTCTGGTTCTACTCAAATAACGGGTAGTTTTACGTTACAAGAAACAGTGGATTTGGCCAATATGTTGAAGGCTGGTAAATTGCCTGCTCCAACGCGTATTGTTGCAGAGTCTGATATTGGTCCTTCATTGGGTCGAGAGTCTCAAGAACAAGGCATCCGCTCTGTCATATTGGGGATGGTATTGGTATTGGTGTTTATGGTGATGTATTATGCCAAAGCAGGTCTTGTTGCGAATGTTGCTTTGTTTTTTAATGTCTTGTTTATTTTGGGTCTTTTAGCAAATTTGAATTCTGCGTTGACATTGCCTGGAATAGCGGGAATCGTCTTGACTATTGGGATGTCGATTGATGCTAATGTACTTATTTTTGAACGGATTAGAGAGGAAAGACGCCAAGGTGCAGGGCTAATCCGTGCAATTGCTGATGGTTATCGCAATGCATTTCGGTCTATTTTGGATGCCAATGTTACGACGATGATTATTGCATTGATTTTGAGTTATTTTGGGCAAGGGCCTGTCAAAGGGTTTGCGACGACCTTGATTGTTGGTATTTGTTGTTCGTTTTTTACAGCGGTGTATATTACACGTGTTGTCATTGAATGGCTGACGAGAAAAGGAGATGACGCTCAATTGTCATTATCGACTGGCGTGAGTAAAAAACTATTTATTAATAATCACTTTGATTTTATGTCGATTCGAAAAAAAGCTTATATGTTTTCAGGTGGGTTTTTATTGGTGGGGATGATTGTGACGTTTAGTTTTGGGTTAAATTTTGGTGTAGATTTTCAAGGAGGACGATCGTATGTGATTAATTTTCCGAAGGTGGTGAGCCCAGAAGCGGTTGAGGCAAAATTGAAAAATGATATGGAGGGTGCGAGCATCGAGGCCAAGACATTTGGCAGTGATTCGAAATTGCAAGTGACAACTGCTTATTTGGTCGACGAAGAGTCTTCTGATGCTGACGAAAAAGTCCGCAAAACACTGATTGCAGGGTTGTCTGAACTAACTTCTTTGAAGTTTGAAGAAGAAGATACCAAAACAGGCGATGATATTTTCACTATTGTATCATTTACAAAAGTAGGCTCTACGATGGCAGATGATATTGTTAACAAATCGTCTTTGGCGGGTATTTTGGCATTATTGGCGATTGCGATTTATATCTTTATTAGATTTGGAGAGTATTCCTTTTCTTTGGGTGCATTGGTGGCGTTGCTGCATGATAGTTTGGCTGTTATTTCGGCATTTGCTATTGCTGGGGTTTTTGGAATGCGATTGGAGGTTGATCAGGTGTTTATCGCTGCGATTTTGACCGTGATTGGTTATTCTATTAATGATACCGTAGTGGTGTTTGATAGAATTAGAGAAACCGCCAGAAGACTGGTTAATAAAGATATAGAAGAGGTTGTTAATAAGTCGATTAATAGCACGATAAGTCGAACATTGATGACGTCGATTACGACGTTGCTCGTAGTCGTGGTATTGCTCGTTGCAGGTGGCCCAGCACTCAAAGGATTTAGTTTTGCTTTGCTCGTTGGGATTCTTGTTGGAACTTATTCATCAATTTTCATAGCATCTCCACTTGTTGTGGATCTTAACAAGGGAGGCAAAGGTTAATATATACCATTTGTTTGGAGAGGGGTATTTTTTTAAAAGTATCCCTCTTTCTTTTTATTAGGCATCGTAATGTTTCATTTTTCTTTTGGCCTCTTTTTCTTTGATACTGTTGCGTTTGTCGTAATGTTTTTTACCTCTGGCGACGGCGATGTTGAGTTTAGCAAAACCCCGTTTTGACACAAACATGCTTGTTGCAATCACGGTCAGCCCTTTTTCTTGCACTTTCTTTTGAATGGACTTTATTTCTCGTTTGTTTAATAGCAGTTTGCGTGTGCGTGTAGGGTCGTGGTTATAAATGGTGCCGAATTTGTATTGGGCGATGGTCATGCCTTTGACAAAAAGCTCGTTTTCTGCCAAAAAACAGTAGGCTTCTTGCAGAGAGACTTTTCCTTCTCGTACTGATTTGATTTCGGTGCCTTGCAAAACAATGCCAGCAGTAAACGTTTCGACAAACTCATATTCGAAGCTTGCTTTTCTGTTTTTTATCATGATTACAAAAATAGGATTATTAAGGTGAATTTGTTTTTTAAGTGGTCAATTTTTAGACTTAATTGATTGTTTTTTAGAATAAAAAATGATAGAGGTCAGTGTTTAATTGCGTATCTTAGAGTTTAATAAAAATGTAAAAAATAGACATATTCAAGGGTCAAAATTTTCTAGAGTTCTCTGATCGGTTTAAAACAGATGAAGATTGCAAGGAGTATTTAGCTTTTTTAAAAGCAAAATCAAGTTTCAAATGCTTAAAATGTAATCATATAGCTTACCAATCTGTTAAAAATTTTGGAAGACAATGTAATATTTGTAGGCATACAGAGTCTGCAACCGCCAATACGCTTTTTCACAAGGTTAAATTTGGCGTTAGAAAAGCGTTCTTCATTTGTTTTGAGATGTCCACCACTACCAAAAGCCTATCTGCCAGTTATATGGCAGTTCGTTATGGGATTACAGAAAAAACAGCCCGTTTGTTTATGTTAAAAGTGCGAGAAGCTATGTCTTCTAGTGGTCATCACCCCATGGATGGTAAGGTTCATGTAGGTGAATTTGTTTTAGGAGGACAAGAAAGGGAAAGTAGGGCGTAGTTATAACAGTAAAAAGAAAAAGGCTATAACGGCGGTTCTTACCGATGATGTCAAAGTAAAACGTATGTATGCTATGAATATTGAAGACTTTTCAGCACAATCTTTACAAAATATTTTTGTTGACCATATTAGTAGAGACGCAAAAGTAACCACAGATAAATGGAGAGGGTATAGACCTATTGCCAAAACCTATAATATAACACAAATAGAAAGCAATAAAGGCTTAAATTTTAAAGCTTTACACACGATGATTCATCAAGTAAAATCGTGGATTAGAACCACATATTCTTGGGTAAGCAAGCCTAACTTAAACAGATATTTCAATGAGTTTTGTTTTAGAATTAACCGTTCACAATCAAAAACAATGTCATTTTCCGCAAAATAATTTGTAGAATGGTAGAAAACGGACCTATTTATCAAGGTCAAATAAAACAGAATATAAACGTGTAACTCGAAAAAAATATTAATATGAAATATTTCTACTTTCTTGCTTCGTTCCTAATTTTAGGAAGTTGCAATAGTAAAATGGCAGATAAACAAAAAGCTGTTAAAATTTTTGGTCAAATGTCTACCATAGAAGAAAAAATAGCCAATTTAAGAGACTCGAAAAATAAGGAGATTATCGTAGTCGCACACCGTGGAGACTGGCGAAATGCCCCTGAAAACTCTTTACAGGCAATCCAAAATTGTATTGACATGGGCGTTGATATGGTCGAGATTGATATCAGGGAAACCAAAGACGGTAAACTTGTTTTGATGCATGATGAAAGAATCGATAGAACGACAACGGGAACAGGTCTTCTCAAAGACTGGACTTTGGACAGCCTACGAACTTTATGGTTGTTAGATGGTTTGGGGCACGAAACTCCTAACAAGATTCCTACTCTTGAAGAAGCATTGGAGCAGTCAAAGGGCAAAATATTAGTTAACCTTGACAAAAGTTATGAGATTTTCGATAAATGTTTTGAAGTAATAAAAAAAACTGGAACTCTTGAACAGGTGGTAATCAAAGGTGCAAAAACAAAGCAAGAAGTAGAAAAAGAGTTTGGTGAATATCTGGACAAGGTCTATTTCATGCCGATAGTCCGTCTTGCGGAACCCGATGCCGCCAAAATAGTCAACGGTTATTTAGATGAAACTGTACCAGTTGCCTTTGAGTTTACCGTCCCTCAAGACACCATTAAATTTGTCAAACAATTCAATGATATACGCAAAAAAGGAGCGAGTGTTTGGGTAAACTCTCTATGGCCACCACACAATGGCGGACATGATGACGAGCAAGCTGTTTTGAATAACAAAGTTTATGATTGGTATATAGAAAACCAAATCGATATTATACAAACGGACCGTCCTCAGTTGTTGTTGAAATATTTACGTAGCAAAAACCTTCATAATTAAAAAACAATGACATTTTCTAAAATCATATTTGCTGTTATGGGTTGAACTGAGCAATCATTAACAATAAAGAGTTGTTTTAATTGTATCTCATCAATACGTTCAATGATTGATATTGTTGTATTATCCTCTGATTTTGTTTTGGTTAATGCTAGTTATCTCGGTATGCTGTCGGTGTTTTGCCATATTCTTTTTTGAAACAGGTGCTGAAATATTTTGGGCTTGAAAAACCAGTTATATCGCTGATTTCTGCAACGGTATAGTCGCTGTCTTCTAAAAGCTGACATGCACGTTTTAATCGAGTTGATTTTATGAATTCGTTGATATTTTGACCAGATAGAGCCGTTACTTTACGATAAAGTACCGAATGACTCATGCCCATATCTTTGGTGAGTGCAGAGACTGAATAATTTGAATCAGATAAATTATTTTCTATCAAACCCATTATTTTTTCTATAAACTCTCCGTCGACATTGTTAATAGCGACCTCCTTGGGTTTGAGCAATACTTCTTTGCGAAACTTCTCTCGTAATGATCGTCGAGTGTCAATCAAATTCTTCACTCTTGCTTTTAAAATGTCAATATCAAATGGTTTTGTAACATAATCATCAGCACCATGTTCAAACCCATCCACTTTAAATGCAATCGAATGTCTTGCTGTTAGCAATAGTATGGGAATATGAGATGTTCGTTGATCTGTTTTTAGTTTTGTGCATAGTTCCAAACCATTTAGCATGGGCATCATGATATCGGAGATGACTAGGTCGGGAATGATTTCTTTTGTTATTTCATACCCTTCTTGCCCGTTTGATGCAAGGTGTACTTTGTAGTATTGTGACAGACAATCATGGATGATTGTCTGTATTTCTGCATTGTCTTCAACGATTAATAGTATTGGTTTTTCATTTTTTATATCATCATGGTGTTCCAAGGTATCAGCTGGGTAGATGATGTCTTTTATGATAGGAGATTGAAAGTTCTCTTTTTCGTAAGCATTTTTTTGAATGGGAATGGTGATGGTAAATAATGTAAATTGATTTTTTTGGCTTTCAACATTAATAGAGCCTTTGTGTATAAATGTCAAATTTTTGGTGATGGCTAAACCTAAACCCGTCCCTCCTTCCGAAGGAACAGAATAGTTATCAATTTGATAATAATCATCAAATATTTTTTTTTGTTGCTCCTCTGAAATTCCAGTGCCGTTATCTTTGATTTGAATGTCCAGTGTTTTATCTTGCTCTATAAGGGATACATCAACTTCGACTTTTGATGTGGTGAATTTGAATGCGTTGGATATTAAGTTGTAGACAATTGTTTCAAGTTTGTCGGAGTCTATCCAGCCGTTTTTACAGTTTTCGGAAATAGACATTTTAAACTCTAGGTTTTTGGCTTTGGCGAATTGTTTGAATGGTAAACATGTTTCTTTAAAAAAATCGGGTAAATATATTTGTGATATACGAAGACCGATAGTCGTGGATTCCATTTTTCTAAAATCAAGAATGCGATTGGTTAAATCTAGCAACCGTTGGCCGTTTTGGTTCATGGTCATGACGAGATTGTTGACTTTAGTAGTAGTATTTTTTGATTTGACTAATTCTGATAGAGGCACAAGTAATAAAGTGAGAGACGTTCTTAGTTCATGAGAAATAGTTGTAAAAAAATTTATTTTGGATCTGTGTATTTCTTCTTCTTTTTCATGGTGAATCTTTTCGATGAGCAGTTGGTTCTTCAGTTGTATTCGATTTTTAACACTCTTATAAATGTAGTATAATAAGCTCGATATTAAACATAAATAGCATAGATAGGCTAAATTGGTTTGCCACCAGACAGGAAGAATGGTGAGGGACAATTTTTTTTCAATATATCCAGAGTTGGTTGGACTGTTTTCTTTTATCGCTCTGACTTTGAATTCATATGAACCTGGTGGTATGTTGGAATATGATGCAAAATGACGTTCTGATGAGGTGTTAATCCATCGGTTTTCTAGACCTTCTAGTTTATAGAGATAATCAATGTTATGTGGTGTGGGGTAGCCAGGCACGGCAAACTCAAAAGTGACATTGTCTAAATAATAGGGTAGCTGCAAGGATTTGATATGGATGATTGAAGATTTCAAAGGCTGGAAACCTTCTATTTGATCGTTTACTTCAATATTTTTGTTGAAAATTCTTAGGTTTACAATTTTCAGATTTTTAGGTTTCGATGGCGTTTGTAATTGTTGTGGGTAAAATCCAATTAAACCTTTTTTACTGCCAAAATATAATTTGCCATCTTTTGTCTTGGCGATGGCTCCCGATTCAAAATCATTGGTGGGCAGTCCATCATTGGTATTATAGACGAATATTTTTTTGGTTTTGGCATTATAGTGAGTAATGCCTTTGGTTGTACTGAACCAAAAATTACCAGCGTTATCTTGTATGATGCCATAAATAGAATTTGTAGGGAGCCCTTTTTCTGTTGTCAGGTTGGTCCACTTTTGTGATTTAGGATAAAAGGTAAATATACCACTGCCCTCGGATGCTATCCAAATAGAATTGTCAGAGGCCTCATAAATATCTTTAATAGGATGATTTTCAATAGAAATGGTATGAGGTAATTTTTGTTGTGAAAGAAGAAGTTCATTTTTGTTTAAATCAAAAATTTGAAGACCCTTGTCTAGGGTACCTACCCATAGTTTATTATTTTTATCGACTAAAAGACTTATGAGCTTGTTTGATATTAATTCGTTATCATTTTTTCCAGCTTTGTAACTTTTCAAAAAAGCCTTTTGAGGGTTATAAAGGTATAGTCCATCGTTATAGGTGGCGACCCAAATATTGTTTTTTTTATCTTCTACGATATCAAAGACGAGGTTGTATTTTGGTACAGTATCACTTTTTGTTGAGAACAACAATTCTTCAAAATTATTGGAGTTTTTCTCCATAAATGTCAGTAATCCTTTTATCGAATTGCCAGTCCAGAGCGTATTATTATGATCTACTAATAGAGTCATGACAATATCAGATGGAATTGAGCGTTTGTTTTTTGGATTATGTTTGTAATGATTAAATTTCCCTGTTTGGGTGTCTAGTCGATTTAGACCGCCACCGCCTGTACCTACCCATAAAATATCATCTTGTATCCATAAAGACCCCACTATATTTGATGATAGACCGTTGGTTTTATCTAGTGAAGTTTGGTAGATGTCAAAAGGAGAATTGATGGTCTTGTTAACGGTTCCATCTCCCATGCCTATCCATATACCATTCAATTGGTCTATAAACAAAGAGTAGGCAATATTGTTGGTAATGCTACATTTGTCATAACTATCATTTTTATAAATCGAAATTTTGCCTGTTTTGGTGTTTAATAAATTTAGTCCAGCTCCTGTGGTCATCCAAATTTCGCCTGGACGTCCTTCTTTTATATCGGTAATGGTATTATTACTAATGCTATTTTTGGTTGGTTGATTTTTATAGTTTTTAAAAGTTTCTCGGCTAGGGTCAAATTTGAAAACACCTTTTTCTTCGGTAGCAATCCATATATTGCTTTCAAAATCTTGACACATGCGTTGACCAGATCGTGCACTTTGATAGTTTTGATGGCTGTATTCAAAGTGTTTAAATTTACTCGTATGTTTATCATAACAGTCTAACGTTCCGGCATTTGATGTGATCCAAATTTTTTCTTCTATGGTCAGGATTGAGAAAATATCATGATGGCTTACACCATCTTTATTGGCAGTTCTTGTAGTGTAATTTTTTCGGTGTTTGTCTTTTTTATCAAAAGAAAATAGCCCATTGCCAAATGTACCGACCCAGATGATTCCTTCTTTATCTTGGGTAATGGTTGTAATATATTCTTTTGCATAAATAGGATTTTGGACGTTTTTATAACTGGTGAAAGACTCGCTCAAGGGGTCGTATTTGTTGAGTCCTCCTTGCATGGTACCCACCCAAATATATCCTTGGTTGTCTTCATAGAGACAAATAACGTTATTGTTGCTAATGGCATTATGATTTGTATTATCCGTCACAAAAGGCTTGAAATTATAGCCATCATAACGGTAGAGTCCCTGCGTACCACCAAACCACATAAAACCGTTTTTGTCTTTCAGCATGGCATTTACGGAAGCAAAACCGTCTTCAATGATAAATTCTTCAAAACAGAGTTTGTATTCTTGTGCAACGACAGGGTTCTCCGACCACAGTGTTATAATTACAAGAATTATTTGTAGTGTTTTAAATTTTGTTGCGATGAATCGATACATAAAAGTGATAATCTGTGTGTTCTTAATTATTAAACATATTTATTCTCTTAACACATTATACTAAATATTGCTGATAAAGGAAAGCATAGGCTTGCTTACAGACTAAAAAAAGGACGAAAATTAGACTTATCTGACAAATAAACGAACCTGATTTTCTAAGTCGTGGAATAGATTTGGAGAATAATTTAATTGTTGTTTGCAAAATTTAATCATTATTATACAAAAATCATCATTATG
The DNA here is from genome assembly GCA_029955415.1 of Lottia scabra. NCBI lineage: Eukaryota > Metazoa > Mollusca > Gastropoda > Lottiidae > Lottia > Lottia scabra. The sequence continues at coordinate 119,290 of JARJEI010000089.1, forward strand.
AGAAAAATTCAAAGTATACTATTTGTGGGGGTGTTATTTACTTCGGTGATGGCATTTGCTCAAAAAGACGTTTCTGGTATAGTTACAGATTCAAATGGAGATTTTTTGGCTGGCGTGTCAGTTGTCGAAAAAGGAACATCCAATGGTGTTATGACAAATACGGATGGCTATTATACCATTAACGGTTTGATGGATGATGCCATATTGCTTATTTCTTATTTAGGATTTAAGGAACAAGAAATAGTCGTTGGGAATCAAAGTGAAATAAATATTTCGTTAGAAGAGAGTCTTACCGAATTGGACGACATTGTAGTTGTAGGTTATGGTGCAAAAAAAAGAGAACTGTTGACGTCCTCTGTTGCCCAAATCAAAGGAGAAGTTGTCAAAGAAAGTCAAACGGCAAATCTTGTGACATCGTTGTCTGGAAGATTGCCAGGTTTGATGATTAATCAGAGGAGTAGCGACCCTGGAGACGAAACCATGGACATCTTGATAAGAGGTAAAGGGACATTTGGTGATGGTGATAATACTGTACTAATAGTAGTAGATGGAGTGGTGGGAAGAGATGGACTGGCTAGACTAGATCCACAGGATATCGAAAGCATCAGTGTTATCAAAGATGCATCAGCATCTATATATGGTGCCAGAGCTGCTAATGGTGTTATATTGGTGACGACCAAACGAGGGGTTTCAGGAAAACCAGTCATCACACTCAGAACAAATACCTCTATCTCTAGTCCAACTACTGTTACTAAAGGTATTACTCCATATAATTATGTGAGACAAGTGAATGCTATAAGGGCTAGAAATGGACAAGAGCTGTTGTATAGTTCACAAGAATTGGAGAGTTTTCGATCTGGAGATGTTAGTGGTATAGATTTTTGGAAAGAATTATTTGACCATACTTCTTTCGATCAAAGACATAATATTTCTATTAGCGGAGGTAATGATAAAGTGAAATATTTTTCATCTGTGGGTTATACTAACCAAACACCGATTATGAATGGTGATAATGTGACTGATTTTTCTCAATACAATGTTCGGTCTAATATTGATTATAATCCTGTAGAGAAGCTTTCTATTGGGTTAGATTTGGCAGGAAGGTTAGAAAATCTTAAATCACCCCCTTATGTATTTCAGGCTGTAGACCGTGCATCAAAAGTGATTCCATTGAACGAGTCTTATAAAGAAGATGGTAAATTTTTGAGACTGTTGAATAATCAAGAGAATCCGTTTTCATATTTAGATAGTGACTCAGGTCTGGTTGGCAAGGATAAGACGCTGTTCAATGGTACAATCAGAGCAAACTACAAATTGCCTTTTGTAGAGGGGCTTTCTGTAGGCGGTTGGTTTGCGATAGATTATACTCAAAATTATTTTAATACTTTTAGCAATGATCCGATTCAATTCAGTCGAAGTGATGATGGCACGTTGACCGAAACACCTCTTGGTCTTGATATATCGGTACAAGAAGAGTATTATAGAAAAAAATCATTGACTTACAATGCCAAAATAGCTTATAAAAATTCTTTTAACAATCATAATATTGAGACATTCTTTGCATTTGAGCAAAATACAATAAATGACAATAGCAGTACATTATCTAGAAGAGGTGGACTCATCAGTGCCAATTTACCTTTTTTGAGTCAAGGTGATTCAGAAACACAATTTACTAGTGGTATTATTGGACAGTCAGCCAGACAGTCTTATCTTGGTAGAGTGTCTTACGATTACAAGAAGAGGTATTTAGCAACTTTTGGTTTTAGGTATGATGGGAGTTATATTTTTCCTGAAGACAAGCGGTTTGGGTTTTTTCCATACGTTTCGTCAGGATGGGTAATGTCCGAAGAGGCTTTTTTGAAGGAAAATAACATACTTAACTTTTTGAAATTGAAAGGGACTTGGGGTATCACTGGTAATAACAGGGTTGACGCTTTTCAATACCTGCAACGTTTCCAAAATCCAACACAGGTGGTGCCAGGTGTTTTCTATACTAGTCCAAATGATAAGAATAATAATGCAATACCGCTTGGTACATCAAATGCACTGATTCTGTCTCCGATAGGTAAAGACCCTAATCCTAATATTACTTGGGAAACAGTAACCTCTATTGATTTGGGATTTGAGGCAAGGTTGTTCAATAATACGTATCTAGAGTTCAATTATTTTAAGGCGGATAGAGAAGGAATTCTTGCTCCAAGACAGGTAAGTATTCCTGCTTATACAGGGTTAAACCCTCCAAGCGAAAATATTGGAAAAACAACAAAAAGCGGGTTTGAAGGGACTGTGAGGTATACAACGAAAGTGGGGGTTGTTGATTTGAACATTGGTGGTAATTTCACTTTTGTCAAAAATGAATTGGTTTTTAAGGATCAAGTCGATCCTGAGGAAGAATACCAAAGTTTGGAAGGCAAGCCTATTGATAGCAAATTGGTTTATAACGCTATAGGTATTTATAGAACGCAAGAAGATTTGGATAAATTTCCTTCGAGGACAGGCACCGAAATAGGTGATTTGATCTATGCAGATACCAATGGTGATGGTGAGATTACAACGGCTGACCGCATTGTTCAAGAAAAAACAACGACTCCTACTTTTCAATATGGTTTCAATCTTGGTGCAACATATAAAAGCTTCACACTTTCTACTTTTTGGCAAGGACAGTCGGGATCGGTGCTTTCCATCGCTTCCTTTTTGGATGAAGGCAACTCTTCTGCTAATTATTTTGGTGAAAATGCGTATACGCCAGAGACACCAGATGCTACGTTACCTGCTATTGGAGGTACAAAGACGGTTTTGAATGGATACACGTCTGACGATAATGATTTTTTTACGTATGATACGTCTTTTTTGCGGTTGAAAAACATTCAATTGGCTTATCAATTACCAAAGTCAGTATTGAGTCGGCTAAAATTGAAATCATGTAAAGTGTACATAAGTGGATCGAATTTATTGACATTTAGCTCATTTAATGATTTGGATTTTGCTGATGTTGAACTGACGAATGGATTAGGTTATCAACGACCGCTAAGAAAATTATATAGTCTTGGCTTAGAAGTTAGTTTCTAGAATATTTTACTATTACAAAACATTTAAACAATAAATATGATGAAATATAATAATATAAAATACAGCAATACCTTGGGTAGAAAAAAAGTTTTGTACTTGAAGGTGATCTCGTTTCTTTTGATGTTTGTTTTTAGTTTTTCATGCTCGGATGATGTTTTAAATATTAACCCGTTGTCTGACATATCAGAAATAGATATTTTCAAAGATGAAAAACTTTTAGAGTATTATGTAAATGGACGGTATTATGCTGTTCCTCACTATAGCTTTGGGTTGCTAAATACAGATCCCATATCTGATGATGTAAATGCACCAGGAAATGCACAAGCAAAAGCCTATAACCAAGGATTGACGACTAATAATTTTGGGATTCCAGCGGATAGATGGGGTAGCGATTACGCATATATTAGAGACATTAACTTTTTCTTTTCTAGAATTGATGAGAGTAGTGTAGGCGAGAAATCGAAAACTAGGCTTTCGGGAGAAATGCACTTTCTTAGGGCTTTTTTGTATGCGGATTTGGTTTCGTTGTATGGTGATGTGATTTTAATTACAGAGCTTCCCGATATTGGTCAAGATAATTATGATTTTGCCAAAACACCTTATCAGGATGTGGTCAATTTTATAGTGAGTGAATTAGACACTGCGGTAGACGAATTGCCCAATGTGGCATTTAATGGTCGGGCAAGCCAAGGAGCGGCATTGGCTCTTAAGGCGAGAACATTGCTCTATGCGGCAAGTCCGTTACACAATAATGATGCCTATGATGATTCTAAATTGGAAAAGGCTAGAGATGCGGCACAAGCGGTCATTGATTTGGGTACATACGGTCTTGAAGAGGATTATGGTGATATTTACAAAACCCCCGATTATTCTAAAGAAATCATATTCGCTCGTACGTTTAACGCACAACATATTCCTTTTAACCTCTTTGGTGTTACATCTGCGGATCGATATTATCTACCTTTTGCGTATAAAGATGTGGATTTAGGGTATGCACAACCTAGGCAGTCTTTGGTCGATGCCTATGGAATGAGTAATGGCATGTCGATAGATGATCCAGCATCAGGGTATGATCCGCAGAATCCTTATATTAACCGTGATCCGAGGTTTGATAAAAGCGTCATACATCATGGGTCTGTTTTGCCAAGTCTATCAGGCGTAACTGATGAATTTGATAATGATGATGGCACGGTTACAATACAATATCATAAGGATAAAAATGGCGATGAAACAAAAAATGGTAACTCGTATAGTACGACTTTGAACTCATCTTATAACATTCTGAAAAGAGCCCGACCTGGTCAACCGATGCGAGGCACTCGAAAGGCTTACAGCCCTTGGATACACTTTAGATTAGCCGAAATGTATCTCATTATTGCAGAGGCAGAGGCGGAATTGGGCAATAACCAAAAGGCAATGGATGCACTTGATACAGTGAGAAAAAGGGCTGGAATTGACGTTAAATTATCAGGTCTATCAGGTGATGCATTAAGGGAAAAATATCGAAATGAAAAACGTGTTGAATTTGCTTTTGAAAATATGAGATGGTATGATATTACTAGGTGGAAGATAGCACCAGATGTTATTCTAGGCACTTCATACGGTATCGAAATTGTTAGAGATGAAAATGCCACACCAATGAATAGTTTTAACTATAATACTAGAGTTTTGGATAATAAATTGTCTTGGAATAATAAGCTGTATTTTATGCCAATACCTTTTTCAGAGCTTCAAGCTAATAAATTGCTAGAACCAACTCCAGGATACTAGTATCTGTGAAATAATTGATATCAAGTGTATGAAAATTGGGAGAACAGTGGTAAGTTCTCCTAATTTTTCATGTCATTAATTTTAAATTGTATGCAAAAAATAGCCTTTTCCATAGTCTTATCTATTCTCGTTTTTCTCCAAGGCTGCGAACAGAATAAGTCTGATTCGAAAAATGGTATAACTGATACACCTATTCAGGGATTGCTTCAAAGAATAGCACCAAACCACACAAAAAATTTCGAATTCAAGTTGTTAGATGACGACAAGCCAGTTAATGGAAACGATTTTTTTGAAATACAATCCAAAGGCGATAAGATATTAATTGCGGGGAACAGCTATAATTCAATGGCAGTAGGTTTAAATCATTACCTGAAAAACTATTGTAACACCTATGTGTCGTGGTATATAGATGACATAATCCAACTTCCAGAAAAACTACCGTTAATTCCCAAAAAGGCAACAAAATCAGCAAGAGTAGAAAATCGATTTTTTCTAAATTATTGTACGTTTGGTTATACCATGCCATGGTGGCAATGGAAAGACTGGGAACGTTTTATCGATTGGATGGCGTTGAATGGCGTTACGATGCCTTTAGCAATCACTGGTCAAGAGGCTATCTGGTATGAGATTTGGAAAGAATACGGGATGACCGATGAACAAATACGGAATTACTTTACAGGACCAGCCCATTTACCATGGCACCGTATGTCTAATTTAGACAAATGGGGCGGACCATTGCCCAAGTCTTGGCTAACACATCAAAAAGAACTGCAAACAAAAATTGTTGAACGGGAACGTGCGTTAGGAATGACGCCTGTACTACCTGCTTTTGCAGGTCATGTGCCCGAAGCTCTTAAAACGGTTTATCCAGACGCTAAAATCAACCGGTTGAGTTCATGGGGTGGTTTTGATGATAAATACCGTGCATTTTTTCTAGACCCATTAGACTCTGTGTTTAAAGAAATTCAACATAAATTCTTAACAAAACAAACAGAGTTATATGGAACCGATCATATTTATGGAGCAGACCCGTTTAACGAAGTACATCCACCAAGCTGGGAACCAGAGTACCTTGCTACGGTTTCAAATACTATTTACAGTTCTATAAAAGATATTGACCCTAGTGCCACATGGTTACAAATGTCTTGGATATTTTCTTTTGAAAGAGACCATTGGACCAACGAGCGTATAGAGGCTATGGTACGCGCGGTACCACAGGATAAAATGATGCTTTTAGATTATTACTGCGAAAACAAGGAAGTTTGGCAAATGACCGATTCGTTTTTTAAACAACCTTTTATATGGTGCTATTTAGGAAACTTTGGAGGGAACACCATGCTGGCGGGTAATTTGGATGATGTTGAACAGCGCATTGAAAACACTTTTGCTAAAAATTCAAATGTATGGGGATTAGGATCTACATTAGAAGCCTTTGACGTAAACCCATTAATGTATGAGTATGTATTCGAAAAAGCGTGGACTTCAAAAAAAAACCGATACTAAAGAATGGATAAAAAATTGGTCTAACATACGGTATGGCAGCAACAATGAAGATAATAATAAAGCTTGGAGCATATTACACGATAATATCTATAAATATCCTGCTCGGTTAGGGCAAGCAACACTAACCAACGCGAGACCCACACTTACGGGAAGTGGAAATTGGACCACAGATCCGACAATAAACTACAATAATGCTGATTTGTTTAAAGCATGGCAATTGATGCTCGTATCACCTAGTAAATCAAGTGGTTATAAATATGATGTGGTTAATTTAGGAAGGCAAGTATTGGGAAATCATTTTTCGGTACTCAGAAATGAATTTACAAAAAACTACAATGCCAAAAATTTAAATGAGCTAAAAAGCACTGCAAATAAAATGATGGTTTTGTTTGATGATATTGATGCGCTCCTCTCAACACAGTCTTCATTTTTATTAGGGAAATGGCTAGAGGATGCCAAGGCCTTTGGGATTAATAAACAAGAAAAAAAGTATTATGAGTACAATGCACGTAACATCATTACAACTTGGGGGACGAAAAACCAAAGTCTTAATGATTATGCAAACCGCTCTTTGGCAGGATTAACCAAAAGCTATTACAAGAAACGTTGGGAAATGTTTGTTGATGATGTTATTTATGCCATCGAAAATGATAAAGTTTTTGATGAAACATCATTTCATGAAAAAGTCACTCAATTTGAATGGGACTGGACACAACAAACGAAACGTTATGCCGATGTGCCAATAGGAAATTCGGTACAAATCGCACAACAATTATTATATAAATATCCTTTTGTAACGGCGACCAAAGCTCCTAATGATGAATAAAATAATATCTAAATATTAACTAATAGACTATGAAAATCTTTTACGCCTTGCTTTTGTTTGTTTTTTGTGGTTGTAGCCTGTTTCAATCAAATGACAATAAAACCATTCAATCTTCGGATTTAACCATAGATAAAATGGAGTTATTCTCGATGTCGATTACTACAAATCAAGGTGCTTACCAGCATGGTCAAAAAGTAACGTTAAATGCTCATTTTAAAAACGAAGGTAACGAGACCGTTGCGTTGAGAAATATTTCTATCTTAATAGCGTCAATATCTGATGCTTCGAATGTAAAAATAACAACAATAAACTTAGAAAAAAAGTTAGTAATCGGAGCAAAAGAAGAGAAAAGTTTAAACAAGGAGGTGTTCAAAAATTTACCCAATGATTTGGATAAAGGAGCTTATGGCTTGTTTTTAAATTATACATCTGATCATGATGAATTGGTCAAAAAATATCAAACTTTTTTTAGGGTAGTGGATAAAAATGAGCTTACAGTTTATAATATTGAAAAAGAGGAAATTAGAGACGTTCCAGTTTTTAAATTAGATGGCGGTATGAGTGCGGAATATGTTGTTGAAAAATCAGCGGAAAATTTGACCTCAGGTATTTCTCATTCATGGGCGGTCAATGCACCAGGATCTGGTCCAAATCACGTTTTGGGGACGCCTAATTTTTTAGAAAAGTCGGTTAATAAAACGGTTAATTTTTACAATAGAACTTTTGGGGAAAATACAAAAGTAGAAACCGTATTAGTTACTACAGGTTTTCCATCTATACCGTACATTTCAAATGCTTTAAACGCTCCAGTTTTACCCATGCATTATTTGGTAAGTGTAAATACTGCTAAAGAAGTACAAACCATTTTAAAAACAGCCAATGATAATGGCATTGCATCCTATGCAACGTTAAGCCATGACCCGTCAGTCCCTTATGCGGTATCATGGATTAAGTTATTACAATTGCCTGATGCCTACAAAAATTTTATTAAACAACATCAGGTGAAAAATGTAATCATTCTTGGGGCTACTGGCACTAGCGGAGGAGAAACCAAAGCAAAACAGCTATTGTATGATGGTGACATAAAAGGGAATTATGCCAACAGAAGTGTTTATATCATGTATCCAGGAACCTCGCCAAATGATGTCAAAACGTTAAATGAAAAAATAGTTGACCTAAAAGATTTTAAAGAGCAAGAAAACTTTATTAGAATAGCGGATTGGGAAAGTGGTATCAATCAAAGGCAGTTAGACAATTTTAGTAGAGATGCTAAAACTGCAAACTCCTCAATAAAAGTAACTACAATCACAGCGTCAGATTTGGGGAGATTATATGCGTTAGGAAGTTATAGCACATTAGCTATGATGCATAAAAACAAAGAAAAATTTGATGGAGTAAAGGGTGTAATCTTTAATCCCTATTTAATAGCGCATCCCACGATAGAATCAAAAAAAGGATTTGTACCGCTACTCTATTGGCAATTGGTAGGCGCTAATTATACAGTTTATAATATGGAGAATGATATATTTAAAGCAATCAAATATTTCTATCCTAAAACTAATGTGAAAAATCTAAAATTATGGCTAAACTCTACCCGAAATTTTGGCGCCAAATGGTCAGCTAATAATTTAAAGAAAGAGCTTGCCAAAAAAGGATATACAAACTTTATCGAAAACAATTATGAAGTAGATGAGGTTTGGGATTTAAACGATGGCGTAGATTCTGCCAGCGAACTTTTATTTGAAGAGGTTGAACGAAGGTATGGTTTTGAAGATTTAAAAAAATGGAATGACTCTTTAGAGTGTTTAACCATTAGTGATTTTAAAGAATTATCAAAGGTATTTGGGGGATTTCAGGTGGCAACAAAATAGAACTTTTGAGAGAGGCCCATGTAAGTGGACTTTCTACTAAAAAGGGGATGATTTTGGTGAAATTGAGTCCTGTCCTTTGCTTTCTTAAAAAAACATTTCTATCTTGTGTTTTTGAAAAGTAATCCATTATTAAAATTAAATATTGTAAACAATCAGAATTAAATATGATGAACTTGTCAAAAATTAAATATCAGCCGTCGGGTCAGTTTGAAGATACTCGATTCGAAAAAATTCATAATGTTATATTGGATAATTCGTCAGAGGGATCTATTTTGATTGCAGGAGAAATAGCCGATTTGATCAAAAGCAAAGCTGCAGAAAAAAAAATGTGTGTTTTGGGTTTGGCGACGGGGTCTTCTCCCATAAAAGTATATGACGAATTGGTTCGTATGCACAAAGAAGACGGGTTGAGTTTTAAAAATGTGGTGACATTCAATTTGGATGAATATTACCCTATGGACAAACCTAATATACAGAGTTATCATTATTTTATGTGTCAAAATTTGTTCAATCATGTTGATATTGATATGGACAATGTGCATATTCCTGATGGCAAGGTGAGTTCGGATGTGTTGAAAGAGTACTGCAGATCGTATGATGAAAAAATCAACCAAGCAGGTGGGTTGGATTTTCAGTTATTAGGGATTGGTCGGACAGGACATATTGGATTTAACGAGCCGGGGTCTCATATTAATTCTGGAACAAGAGATATTACATTGGATCACCTAACACGTGTTGATGCGGCATCGGCGTTTAATGGTATCGAAAATGTGCCCCGAAAAGCGATTACAATGGGTATCGAGACAATCAAAAGAGCAAAACGGATTGTTTTATTGGCATGGGGTCAGAATAAATCGGATATTATTAAAAAAACAATCGAAGGTGACGTTACCTCTGATGTGCCAGCGACTTATTTGCAAGACCATGACAATGCTACTTTTGTCATAGATAAAGAGGCTGCAAAAAATTTGACACGTATTGATACACCGTGGTTGGTAGGTGCATGTGATTGGACATCTGATTTGAAACATAAAGCTATTTTGTGGCTTAGTAGACAAAAGAAAAAGCCTATTTTGCAATTAACAGATAAAGATTATAATGATATGGGAATGTCTGATTTGCTAGGGAGCCAAGATACGTCTTACGAGCTAAATATTGAAGCTTTCAACCGATTGCAGCATAGCATAACGGGATGGCCGGGAGGAAAACCCAATGCTGATGATACTAATAGACCCGAAAGGGCACTACCAGCAAAGAAAAGGGTGATTATTTTCAGTCCTCATCCCGATGATGATGTTATTTCGATGGGGGGGACTTTTGACCGTTTGGTATCGCAGGGTCACGAGGTACACGTCGCATACCAGACGTCTGGCAATATTGCGGTGGCAGATCATGATGCCTTGAAAGTAGCTGAAATTGCAAATAAATTTTCTTCGGATTCGGCTTTTCAGAATATTATCAAAAAGATCAATCAAAAGACAGAGGTAGATTATGATGATGTGGAAGTGAGAAAATTGAAAGGAACGATACGACAATATGAAAGTATTGCAGCGACTCGTTATGTGGGGATACCAGATGCACAAGTTCATTTTCTCAATTTGCCGTTTTACGAAACTGGTACAATCAAGAAAAATCCTTTGGGGCAGGCTGATCTTGATATTATGATTGATTTGATCAGAAAAATCAAGCCTCATCAGGTTTATGCTGCGGGTGATTTGGCTGATCCTCACGGTACGCATCGTGTTTGTTTGGATGCTTTATTTGAGGCGCTTAAAAAAATAAAGCATGAAGATTTTATGAAAGATACTTGGGTTTGGCTTTATCGAGGTGCTTGGCACGAGTGGGAGACTCACGAGATAGAAATGGCGGTACCCATGAGTCCGTTGCAAGTAATAAAAAAAAGAAATGCCATATTTTTTCATCAGACACAAAAAGACGGCGTAATGTTTCAAGGTGAGGATTCTAGAGAGTTTTGGGTCAGGGCAGAGGATCGAAATGAAGAAACTGCCAAAAAATACAAAGAGCTGGGGATGTCCAGTTATGCTGCAATGGAGGCTTTTGTGCGGTATCACTTTTGATAAAGCCTTGAAAAATTAAATGCTGTACATATTATTTTCACACTATATATAAAACTAGACATAACATTATGAGCGATTCTAATAGTAATAAAGGCAGTTATATTATTCCAATTATTATAATAGCGGGATTGTTTTTCATTTTTGGGTTTGTCACATGGATTAATGGTGCGTTGATTCCTTTTATGAAAACAATCAACGAGTTGACCGAGGCACAATCATATCTTGTGGCATCGGCATCTTATATTTCGTTTGTTGTCATGGCATTGCCGGCGTCTTATGTTTTAGAAAAGATAGGCTATCGAAAAGGCATATCATTGGGGTTATTTGTTATGGCGTTAGGTGCTTTAATTTTTATACCAGCGGCAGAGGCAAGGACGTATTGGTTGTTTTTGACAGGGATTTTTGTGCAGGGAGTGGGCATGACGTTATTACAAACCGCAGCAAATCCCTATATCACGATTTTGGGGCCTATCGAAAGCGGTGCCAAACGTATTGCAATCATGGGCATTGCCAATAAAGTAGCGGGTGCTTTGGGCTCACTTATTTTTGGTGCGTTATTGCTAAAAGGAATCGACAAGGTTAAAGCGCAATTGGGCAGTGTTTCGGTCGAAGAAAAGTCCGATTTGCTGGACAAAATGGCAGACAGTGTTTTTGTACCTTATCTGGTCATGGCGTTGGTGTTGACAGTTTTGGCAATATTGATTAGAAAAGCGCCACTGCCTCATGTAGAACCCACACCGATTGAAGAGTCTGATGATGGTTCAAACTCCAAAAACAGTATTTTTCAATTTCCACATTTATGGCTGGGGATGTTGACGCTTTTTGTCTACGTTGGTGCCGAGGTCATTGCTGGTGATACGATTATTGCATATGGCATATCATTGGGTTTTCCTGCGGAAGATGCCAAGTTTTTCACAACATTGACATTGATGTCGATGGTCGTCACTTATGGGTTAGGGGTTGTGTTGATTCCAAAATATATTTCGCAAAAAATGGCCCTTCGTGTAAGTGCTGGTCTAGGTATTATATTTAGTGTCTGTATTTTAAACACGACAGGCATGACCTCTGTGTTGTTCGTGGCACTTCTTGGTATTTCAAATGCGTTGGTCTGGCCTGCGGTTTGGCCTTTAACATTAGATGGGTTGGGCAAATTCACCAAAACAGCGTCGGCTTTGTTGATTATGGCGATTTCTGGTGGAGCGATTATTCCGCTATTGTATGGGCGATTGGTTGATGCCAATACACATCGCCTTGTTGAACAGTCTGCAGAGATGACCCAAGCAGCTGCAAAATCTGTGGCAGCTACCGAAAGTTACTGGATATTGATTCCTTGCTATGCCATTATTTTATTCTTTGGGCTTTGGGGGCACAAATATAAAAGCTGGAAATAAATCCTTTTAAAAGGGGTCATTCAAAATCCAATTTGGTTAAATTTCTTTTAAAAAAGATTGGTAAATAACACCTTCGATATCAGTTCGGGTGTTGAGTTTATAAAGGTTGGTTTGGGCTCTTGTGGGATTCACACGGTTGCCCATAAAAATGTAAATAAGGTTATATTTAGGATCAATCCAGAATCTGGGACCTGTGTAACCTGTGTGACCGTAGCTTAATTCAGAAGCGTATTTTGAGGCGTTGCCCTTGACATTATACACAAATTGTGGCTTGTCAAAACCGAGACCGCGTCTATTATCGTGTGCTTTGAAAGCATAAGATGTCCATTTGTCTAGCACGCCTGGTTTGATGAATTCCTTGCCACCATAATGCCCACCATTCAGGTACATTTGAAGCAGCTTGGCGAGGTCATTGGCATTGGCAAAAAGCCCTGCATTGCCCGATACACCACGCATGACGGCGGCGGCTTCGTCATCGACTGTGCCATGCAATAATTCACGTCGAAAATAAGTATCATATTCGGTTGGGATGATTTGGTCTTTTTTGAAATATTTGAGTGGGGTGTACCGAAAAGTCGAGGCTCCCAGCTCATCATAAAAGTTGCTATAAAGGTAATCTGTGTATGGTTGTTTTGTGATATTTTCAATCATTTTGGGCATTAGGTAAAACGACAACCCGCTGTATTGGTAACTGGTATCGAGTTGCCCATCGCTGGTCGTTCTATTTTTCACAAGTTTGATTGATTTGTCTATTTTATTTTGAAACTTTTGGTGCATAAAGACGGCTTTCGAGACTTGGTAATCGTATTGGTCACTTTTTTTATAGGCAAACGTATGACGGCGAAATTTGCCATTGTCTTTGACGACATTCTTTCTTTTGACTTGACCCCAAATATTCTTTGAAATGGTATATCTATAAAACGGAATCCAAGACGCAAGACCTGCTTCGTGCCCCAAAATATTCTTCCAAATGAAGTGACCTTTATTGCTTTTTTCGAACTCTGGCAGGTAATCAGCGATTGTTTTGTCGGTATCAAAAAGCCCCTTGCCGTCTAGCTGCATGAGAACTGGAAGAGGCCCCGTAACCTTGGTGATAGAGGCGAGATCGTAGATATGGTCAGTGTTGACTTTGGTCGAGTCACTGTAGGCAACAGTACCGTACGCTTGTTGAAAGACTATTTTATTGTCTTTTGCTATCAACACAACGCCTCCTGGTGTACCTTTTGCCTCCATGGCTAGGTGCATCAACGAGTCAATTTTCTTTTTCAGGAAATTACTGTCCATATCGGCTTCTTCTGGGATTCCATATTTGAGGCGGTCGATGGCTTTTGACGTTAAACCGTGACCCATCTTGTAGGCTTGGTTAATTGACACGGGTAATCGTCCGTCGATATCCTCTGCTCCAAAAACCGCCTGTGCCATGAGGTCGCCAAAATCAACGCCGTCTTGATACGCCATGATGATGGCTTTTGCGTTCGGTAGATTGTCAAATTGATCGAGTGTATAGGGATTTCTAAAATAACCGACAATCGTGGGGATTTGTTGAGACAGGCTGTTGATGCCATCGATGGCATCTTGGCTGTAGCCTTTGTAATTGCCCGGTCTTTTATTCACTTGATGTAGTCCAAAAACAAGCAAATCGACGTTTTTAAGGTTTTGAGTTAGAGTATTGATATCGTCAGCTGTTGCTTTTGCTGGCAAAGAAAACGTTTGAATATTGGCGTATTTTGCAGCAGTTTCTTGAAATTCTGTCGGCGATCCTTTTTTATTAAATGAGACAACGGCAATATTGGCTTTGAGGGATTTGATGGGGACGATACCGTCGTCGTTTTTGAGTAAAGTGAGACTGCCTCTGATCATGTCGCGAATGGTCTTTCGGTATTTTGGTGATTTGAGGGTCGTTTGGACGTTGGTTGCGTTGACTGGTTTGTATAGGTGCAATTGAGCGTCGTATTTGGCACGCAAAATTTTCTTGCACCGAGCATCAATGGTTGATTGTTTCAGTCGACCTGATTTGATGGCTTTTTGTACTGCTTGGATGGCTTTTGGAATATTGGTGGTGATCTCGATGATGTCCATGCCAGCCTCGATGGCACGGATGTCGGCTTCACCTATTGGGAAACTTTTGGTCATGGCACCCATATTCATGGCATCGGATACGATGAGCCCCTTGAAACCAAGTTCTTTTTTTAACAAGTCGGTCACGATGGGTTTTGATAGGGTAGAAGGCACGCCTTTTCTTGGGTCAAGGCTCGGAATCGACATATGTGCAATCATGATACCTGAGAGCCCCTTGGCAATCATTTTTTTGAAAGGGTACAACTCTACTTTGTCGAGTCGGTCGCGGTCAGCGTCGATTTTGGGCAGTCCAAGGTGAGAGTCCACGCTGGTGTCTCCATGACCAGGAAAATGCTTGGCTGTGGTGAGCAATGACCGTGATTGCATGCCGTTCATATAACGAATGGCTTTTGACGCGACCAAATCCGGTGACTCACCAAATGACCTGTACGAAATGATGGGATTTTTGGGATTACTGTTGACATCTGCAACTGGTGCAAAATTCATTTGAATGCCAACGGATTGTAATTGCTCGGCGACTTCGACACCCATGCGTTCGACAAGGTCATCGTTTTGCAGCGCACCCAGTGTCATCTGGTAGGGATAACTGTAGGCAGAGTCAATCATCCGCATGCCCAGCCCCCACTCGGCATCCGTGGCAAATAGGATGGGTGTTTTGCTTATTTTTTGAAAGTAATTGGTTTTTTGGGCTTGGAAATCGGGGTTTCCCTGCATCCAAATGATCCCGCCGATATGGTGATTTTTGATCAGCTGCTCAACGTCTTCAAGGTTTTTTTTGTTTTCGGGTTTGCCAAAAGCTTGTGCCATAAAAAGCTGTGCGATACGGTCTTTTTTACTCATTTTCGAAAACTGAGCGTTGACCCATTTGGCTTTGGTTGGCGGCTCGGTGGTTGTATTGCATGACAAAAGGGCGAGTAAAGACAAAATAGTAGAGAAAATCATAATAGCGTGTAAGTTTAGTTTCATCATGTAATTTATTGCCTTTTTTGTTTTTATTGCTTTAAATAATCAAATTTTATCGGGGGTTGGTGAGAGAATAATGTCAACTTTTGAATATTAACCGATTGATTAAGTAATTAAATGATAATTAAGGATATCTTTGGGCTTTTAAATTCTCAAACAGAAGATTATGCAAGACATTAGAAATATTGCCATTATAGCACACGTTGATCATGGCAAAACTACATTGGTAGATAAAATTATATATGAGTCCAACGTTTTGGTGAAAGGCGACGAGCATGAAGACCTCATTTTGGATAATAATGATCTTGAGCGAGAGAGAGGGATTACGATTTTGTCAAAAAACGTATCGGTGAGACATAAAGGTGTCAAAATCAATATCATTGACACACCGGGTCACTCTGATTTTGGGGGAGAGGTAGAGCGTGTTCTAAAAATGGCAGATGGCGTTGTTTTGTTGGTGGATGCTTTTGAGGGGCCGATGCCCCAAACACGTTTTGTATTGACCAAAGCCCTTAATTTGGGTCTAAAACCCATCGTGGTTGTTAATAAAGTTGATAAGGAAAATTGCCGCCCAGACGAGGTACATGAGGCGGTTTTTGACCTGATGTTCAATATTGGTGCGACAGAGGATCAGCTTGATTTTGTGACCCTTTATGGTAGTTCTAAACACGGTTGGATGTCTCATGACTGGGCAAAACCTACCACCAATTTGCAAGACCTTTTGGACGAAATTGTCAAGACAATACCAGCGGCACCAAATATTGAGGGTGACCCACAAATGCAAATCACATCTTTGGATTTTTCTACTTTTACAGGGCGGGTTGCCATTGGACGTGTCAACCGTGGCGTGTTCAAAGAAGGGCAACAGTTGGGATTGATTGTGTCTGACGGAAGCGTCAAACGGGTCAAAATCAAAGAGATTTTTGTCTTTGAAGGATTGGGTAGGGTAAAAGTGAAAGAAGTCCAGTGTGGTGATATTTGTGCGATGATTGGCATTGAGGGATTTGATATTGGCGATACGATTTCTCTTTTTGACAATCCAGATCCCATTTCGCGTATTGCCGTTGATGAGCCTACTATGAGCATGTTGTTTACGATTAACAACTCTCCGTTTTTTGGCAAAGAAGGTAAGTTTGTAACCTCACGACATCTCAGAGATAGGTTGTACAAAGAAACCGAAAAAAACCTCGCTCTGAAGATAGAAGATACTGATACAGAGGATAAATTTATGGTCTTTGGTCGTGGGGTGCTGCACCTCTCGGTCTTGATAGAAACCATGAGACGAGAAGGATATGAGTTGCAAGTAGGGCAGCCGCAGGTTATTTACCGAGAGATAGATGGCGCACGTCATGAGCCGATAGAGCATATGGTGGTGGATGTACCCGAAACGTCTTCTGGAAAAATCATCGAGTTGGCTACACAAAAAAAGGGCGAGTTGACCATTATGGAACCCAAGGGCGATATGCAACATTTGGAGTTTGATATTCCCGCACGGGGGCTAATTGGTCTTCGTAATCAAATGTTGACCGTCAGTAGCGGACAGGCGATTATCAACCACCGATTCAAAGAGTATGCTCCTTATAAAGGCGATATTCCTGGACGAAACAATGGCTCTCTTTATAGCATCGAAATGGGCATGGCAACCGCTTACTCTCTCAACAAATTACAAGATAGAGGTTTCTTTTTGATTGATCCAGGAGAAGATATCTATAAAGGCCAAGTCGTTGGCGAAAATAACCGTAAAGATGACATTGGGGTTAATTTGATAAAAGGCAAGCAATTGACCAATATGCGCGCTGCGGGGTCTGATGACAATACCAAAATTGCCCCAAAACGCCAAATGTCATTGGAAGAAACACTCGAATATGTCAAAAACGATGAATATGTCGAGTTGACACCTCAATCCATTCGGATTCGAAAAATCAAGATTTAGACCCAGCGCAAGATAACTGTTTGAGCCGTTAGGCGAGTTTAATTGTGTTTGATTCTTTTGTTTCGCTATGCTGCACAACTGCATCAAGGAGAAAATGAAAACCTAGCGGTAGCGACATCTACACAATCCACGTTCACATACAGCCCTAACGGTCAAACTCCACCTCCATACCACTCCAACGTCTGGCAGAGCGCAGCGAAGCCAGAGTCTAGACCCATACGCAAAATTCTTGTTTGAGTGCGGAGCACGAGTTTAATTTTGCTTGATTCTTTTGTTTCGTTTTCTTATCAAGAAGAAAATGAAAACCCTGTGGTAACACTTTTAACACAATCCCCTCTTTATTGTCGGACTTTTGTAGTATGTTTGTTACTTATTAATAATCTTATAACAAAATAAAAACAATGATGAAGAACAAACTAAAAACCCAAATGATGCGCGTCCTGTTGTTGGCCTTTGCCCCGATGACGCTATTGATGAACAGCTGTGGCACGAGCGACAGCGATAACGAAAATGTAGCCCCCCCCCCCCCCTACAGCTATAACAATTAGCCGAATAGAGGGCAAAACAACCACCGCAGAAGTAGGGTCTGGCACAATCGACCTTACGACGATTTTTACAATCAAAGTTACCCCCGACGATACCCCCGACAAGACCGTTTCTTGGTCACTCAAAACCACAGCCGATGCCGCCAAGGCAGATTTGACATCCGATGGCATATTGACGCCCAACAATTCGGGTACCATCACAATAGTGGTCGCCGCCAATGCCAAAAATACGGTGACAGCCGAGACGCAATTGACCATCACCGAGCGGATGGTACAACCCACGGATGTTCTCCCAAAGTCAATTACGATTAGCCCAATAGAGGGCAAAACAGTAGAAGCCAATCATATTGCGATTACCCTGACGACGATTTTTACAGTGGTGGTCAATCCAGACAATACCACTGACAAGCGGGTCTTTTGGCTTTTGAAAAATGCAACCGATGTCCTCAAGGCAGATTTGACATCCGATGGGGTACTGACGCCCAAGCAGACAGGCGATATCGTGTTGATAGCGACTGCCACCGCTGACAAGACAGTCACAGAAGAGGTGACGTTGACCATCAAAGCACAATCTGTACAGACCATCACAATCGCGACTGATCCTGTAGGTCAAACGACCGTAGAGGGTGGCAAGACGGTTACATTTATGGCGGAGACAGTGCCTGTAGGGAGAGCGGTCAGATGGGCGGTCAGCACGACGCCGACGGGGATTGCAACGATTGACGTTACAACGGGCATCCTCAACACGAGTGCTGCTGGCAGCGTGACGGTCACGGCTATGGCAGACGGTCAGACCAGTAATACCATTGACATCACAGTGACCAAACCATCTGTGACCATTGTTAGGATTGCGGCACCCCAAGACCAAACGACCTTAAATATAGGTGATGTGGTGACCTTGACCGCCACAACGACACCAACTGATAAAACCGTCACATGGGCATCGAGTGATACCGATATTGCCAGCATTGATGGTGGTGGCAAATTGACTGCCAAAGCCATTGGCACGACCACCATCACGGCGACGGCAGATGGCCAAACCGATACCCTTGACATCACGGTGACTGTGCCATACGGTCATGACGTGCTCAAGGTCGACTACCATGCCATCATATTGCCTGAACTCGTAGGGGATGGTGTATATAGTTTTGTCATCAGCAAAGAGGCGACTGCCCCAACATACAGTGCGACATCCGATGCTTTTGTCAGCAGGACGCTCAACGCCATGCCTATCAACCTCTTATTGGCCTGGAAAGATAATTTTGTAGTACCGATGAAAGATGCTAATGACAATTTTCCGCAGAGCTATCTGACAGAGGCACAGGGGGCGTTAGAGGTCGGTACCGCCTACCATCTGCATGTGTACAAAGCGGGGGTTTTGCTATCTGACAAAAAAGAAGACTTTACCACGTTGACCCTGCCGACGAAAACCGAGGTAGATGCTGCCATTCCGCTTAACGATGATGATAGAAATGCCTTATACTACAGCCAGCAATTCTATGGAACCTCGATTGAGTTGAGTGTCAAAGAAGGCAAACCCTTTCTACTGCCAATTGCTCAAGCGAATGTAGTGAGTGGTTTCAATGTGTTTGCTGCTGGTGTATCAAGTGATAACATATTTTTTTGTACCGCAAGCACAGTTATTATTTGTGATTCTCGCGATACTAGTTTATATTATGTTGTCGGTCGTACCTCTAATACACTGGCTGAAACACAGCTCTTGCGACTCCCAACGACGACCTCCATCGCCTCGTCGTGGACTTTGATAGACAATACAGATCGCACGCCAACCGATAAAAGTATTGTGATCACCTTTAGGGTGGTGGAATGATTCTGGTGGGATAATGAAATACACATCCGTAGATGTTGGTCGCTGCGCAGCGTCTACGGATTATGATGTGAATTATTTAAAAGACGTAAAGCATCATTTAAATAATGTGACACTAATAGGTGATAGAGGGTATATTGGTCTGATTGCCAATTATATCTGTTTATGTGGTCAATTTTTATGGGCAACAAATTACGCCCAATCATTTTTAGGATTAGCCACTAGATTACTTTCCAAAATAACCGCTTTTACAACCATTTAATACCTCAATTATTTTGTCTTTAAAAAAAACTATCAATAAAATCAATTTAGCCTAAATTAAGCAATGGGTAAAATAATCATCAAAAACAAAACAATTTAAAAATTAAAATCCTAAATTTGAAGATTAACATATTATTGTAAACTAAACAAAAATTTTGTAAAATTTAACAATTATTTATTAAAAAACAAAATTATGCAAAAAAACATTTTAAACTTATTTGCGCTTTTAGTCCTTTTCGCCACGGCATTTTCATCTTGTAAAAAAGACAACGATGATGATGTCAAAAAAGCTAATGCCAAAAGCGATAGAGCAGGACTAACGGGTGTTCTGTACATCAATCAATACGTTGAGTCTAAAAGTAGTGAGGTTGCACTTAAATTTGTCAATCCTAAAGATCAAGGGTCAAAGCTTTACATGATCATTGATGCTGATGCAACGGTCACCGAACCAGCAACTGCGAAAAAAACGAATGCAGGGGATCTTGTTACTGCTACAATAATCACAGGAAAGGATAAAATTCCTACAAATATTGCGACAGCCAATGTTTGGGAAATAGAACTACCAACTGAACCTAAAGATATTGATATTGAGCTGACATCTGAAAATGGTAAAACTAACAAAAAATATACATTGAAGATTGTGGCTGTTACCATCACAGGTGGGGAAGCCAATGGATTAACAACAGTGACCATTACCGGTACGAAGGATAAGGATGCGGCTAATCAAGCTAAAGCATCTACTACATTGACTGTTCTTAGTGATGATGAGGTAATGTTTGAGATTAAAAAAGGTGGAAAAACTTTAACTCCTAGCGATGAAATTGATTTGGATGATGCTGGTAAAATATCGGCAATTGTAGAGGAAGGTACAATTTCTGAAGGTGAAAATAAAGATGCTAAATTTTCTTCATTAACTATCTCAGCTGGAGTAAATTTATTAGTTGGTGCAAGCCAAACATTAACTGTTACTGTAACATCAAAAACACGAATTGACATAGTGACAGTAAAAATTAAAGGTAATGAAATAGATCTTGTACGTGCCGATTTAAAAGTAGAGTCTAGTTTCGCATTTACTGGTACTTTGAAAGTCATCGATGGCACAACGACCGATAAGAAAAGCGTGACATTGACGGCTAAATTACCTGTTGATCCAGAAATTGTGAAAGCTGGTAAGACTGGTACTGATGCTGAAAAAACCACTGCTAAAGCTGCTGTTGATGCTAATCGTTATATTGCATGGTCTGTTGACTGTAATACTAAAACCAACCTTGGTGAATTAACGTTCACTAGTGGTGTTGCAACACTTACAGATGTATTGGATGCTATTCCCGAAGAAACTATTAAGTTTGTCGTAACGATTGAGAGTGGTACAGCTGCTGATGTTGCGTCTCTTGCTCTTGCTGCACCTTTAGGGCCTGTTATTTTGAAAGGTATTTTTCACGATGCAAATAAAGAAATAGGTGCAACAGTATCTCTTACTGATACTTCTGTGGCGACTATTTCTGGTTCTTATATATTGAGAACACCATCTGATGACACGCTGACTACTGAAACTAATAATAATAATGGTATTTGGTTCTTGAAGCCAGGCGCTACCCCAACTGCTGGTCTTGTGTTGCCTGATTTGACTGGTACTGATTTCGTTTACGAAGGGTGGGTTGTTATTGGTGATAAGGTAATCTCCACGGGTAAATTTAACAAGCCAAGTGGTGCAGACGGTCTTAATGAGGTTGGTGGAAAAGTTGGTGATATTTCTACTCCTGATAACGGCAAGTTTTATTATGATGGTACTGGGCCTGCTTTCCCAGGGGAAGATTTCTTGAAAAATGCTACTGCTGCACCACATATGTTGACTGGTGATATTTTCCCTATAGCATTGGATGGTGGAACAGAAGATGCACCCATCAAGGTTGTCATCTCTATCGAGCCTAGAAGTGAAGGCAATGATGATGTGACTCCTTATTTCATCAAGCCATTATCAGGAGATATTCCTCTTAAAGTTGTAGATGATGAAAAATAATTAAAATGATTGTCACGACAGACTTGTCGTACAATGGTTAACATACAGAGCCAGTTGTATTTTAGATGCAACTGGCTTTTTTGTACTCATGGTTTTTCTTCCCTGTCATTGCTTGCCAAGCCCGTAGTGGCGGTGAATAGAAAACCCCAGCATCAGCGTCTTGTTTCAGATTTTTAAAGAGACAATGTGCAAAATAAAACTTTAGGTTGTACCTTTGAGATATGATCGTTTTCAAAGACCATCTTGCTTCTATTGATATTACGCCAGTGCTCCAAAAAGCGGCGGATACGTTGGGTTATCCGACGTATGTGGTGGGAGGTTATGTGCGTGATTTGTTTTTGGGGAGACAGAGCAAGGACATCGATTTTGTCTGTGTTGGGTCGGGCATCACACTGGCCAAAGCCATCAAAAAGTTACTGGGCAAAGAGGCGGATTTAGCTTATTTCAAAAACTTTGGCACGGCGATGATTCGCTACAAGGGTTTCGAGTATGAATTTGTCGGTGCTAGAAAAGAAAGCTATGACCGAGATAGTCGAAAGCCCATGGTAGAAGAGGGCAGCTTGCAAGATGATCTCGACCGTCGGGATTTTACGATTAATGCCATGGCAATCAGTATGAACAAAACTGATTTTGGGACGTTTGTAGATCCGTATCATGGTGTCAAGGATTTGGAAGCAAAGTTTATCAAAACACCGCTATCGCCAGACAAGACATTTTCTGATGACCCATTGCGGATGATGCGGGCGGTGCGTTTTGCGGCGCAGCTCAATTTTGATATTGACCCCGATACATTCAAGAGTATTCAGGCGATGGAGGAGCGGTTGGATATTATTTCGATGGAGCGCATCATTATCGAGCTCAACAAGATTATTTTGTCGCCGACGCCGTCGTATGGTTTTAATCTTTTGTTTGCAGCTGGTCTGTTGCAACGCTTTTTTCCTGAAATGGTGGCTTTGCACGGAGTAGAAAAACGGGATGGCAAGTCGCACAAGGACAATTTTTATCATACGTTGTCGGTATTGGACAATGTGTCCAAAGTGAGTGATGACCTTTGGTTGCGTTGGTCGGCGATTTTGCACGATATTGCCAAACCAGCGACGAAACGTTTTCATCCCAAAGCAGGTTGGACTTTTCATGGTCATGAAGATCGGGGCGCACGCATGGTGCCCAAGATTTTCAAACGTATGAAACTGCCTTTGGGTGACAATATGCGGTATGTGCAAAAATTGGTGCAGTTGCATTTGCGACCGATTCCTTTGGTCAAAAAAGAAGTGACTGACAGTGCGATTAGGCGGTTACTTTTTGATGCGGGCGACGATTTAGAGGATTTGATGGCGCTGTGCCGTGCTGATGTCACCTCAAAAAATGAAACGAGGGTGAGACAGTATTTGAAAAATTTTGACATTGTAGAGGAGAAAATGAGAGACGTCGAGGAGAAAGACCAACTACGTAATTTTCAACCTGTTGTCACGGGCGAGTTGATTATGAAAACATTTGACATCAAGCCATCACGATTGGTCGGCGATATCAAAGATGGCATAAGAGAAGCCATTTTGGAGGGCTCTATCAAAAACAAAAAAGAAGAAGCGGTGGCGTATATGTACAAAATCGCAGCACAACACGGTTTGAAAAAGTTATGATGAGAATTGTTTTTTTGGGAACACCAGAATTTGCAGCAGGTGTGCTAGAGGCACTCATTGATGCCGGCAAAACCATTGTGGGTGTTGTCACCGCAGCAGATAAAAAATCGGGGAGAGGTCAAAAAGTCACTCAAAGTCCCGTCAAACAGCTCGCAGACAAACACAATTTGCCTGTATTGCAACCTACTAATCTCAAAAACCCAGATTTTGTGGCATCGCTTCGGGCACTCAAGCCCGATTTGCAAATCGTCGTGGCTTTCAGGATGTTACCGAAAGTCGTATGGCAGCATCCACCGATGGGTACGGTTAATTTGCATGCCAGTCTGTTGCCGCAATACCGCGGTGCTGCGCCTATCCATTGGGCGGTGGTCAATGGCGAAAAACAAACAGGTGTTACGACTTTTTTTCTCAAACATGAAATAGATACGGGCAATATATTGGATCAGAAAACGGTCGAAATAGGGGACGATGACACGACGGGCTTGTTGTATGACAAACTATGCCATATAGGGGCAGAAGTGCTGGTCGAAACGGTCAACAAAATAGAGGCTAAAACGTATGTCGAAAAGCCACAAGTAATGTCAAAAGATCTTAAACTTGCGCCCAAGATATTCAAGAACGATTGTGAAATTGATTTTACCAAGTCCGCAGCCGATGTCAAAAACTTTGTGCGGGGCATGAATCCTTGGCCGGGAGCGTGGACAACGGTTTTGGGTTTTAAAGCCAAAATATTTGCAGTAACCGTTAACACCAATATTGACGCGCCGTGCGAGATAGGGCATTATATATCGGATGGCAGGACTTTTTTGTCTGTGAGATGCCAAGATGCTTTTGTGGATATTGTGGATTTGCAAAAAGAAGGCAAAAAGAGGTTGACAGTGGTAGAATTTTTGAAAGGTGTTCAGTTATGATAATTAAATCAATTGTGGCCGTTGGTCAAAACAACGAAATAGGAAAAGACAACCGTTTGATATGGCATTTGCCAGTCGATTTGAAATTTTTTAAATCCACAACTAAGGGGCAGACCGTCATCATGGGTCGCAAGAGTTGGGTGTCGATTGGCTCAAAACCTTTGAGTGGTCGTCCGACGATTGTCATCACACGGGATCGTGATTTTCGAACAGACCTCGCAACGGTGGTGCATTCGCCAGAGGAGGCATTAGAAGTCGCAAAGAATCGCAATTTGGAGACGGTTTTTATCTTGGGAGGCGCACAGATTTATGAGGCGTTTTTGCCTGTTATTGAGATTTTGCATGTCACCAAAGTTGACGGTCGTTTTGATGCTGACACCTATTTTCCAAAGATTAATTGGGATGATTATGAGGTATCAAAAGACTTTTGCCATGAAATAGACGATAAAAATCAATATACTTGTACGTTTTACACATTGACAAAGAAAATAGAATAACCAAATTACATTCAAAATTATCACAATATGACACAAGCTTATTTATTTCCAGGACAGGGTGCGCAATTTGTTGGCATGGCACAATCGCTGTTAAATAATGACCATGATTTGACCATTGCAGAGCGGCGCTTTGCACAGGCAAAAGAGGTGTTGGGATTTGATATACAATCTGTTATGACAGACGGGACTGCGGATGATTTGAAAGAGACAAAGGTGACCCAGCCCGCTATTTTCTTGTATTCGGTTATTTTGGGTCAGCAGCAAGAGACTTTTTTGCCCGATGCGGTGGCGGGGCACAGTCTGGGCGAGTTTTCGGCATTGACAATGGCGGGATATTTGACATTCGAAGAGGGTTTGGCGTTGGTGTCGACACGTGCTTTGGCGATGCAAAAAGCTTGTGAAAAAACCAACGGAACGATGGCGGCGATTTTGGGGTTAGACGATGACGTTGTCAAAAAAATATGTGACGAAATAGACGATACGGTGGTGCCAGCCAATTATAATTGCCCGGGGCAACTGGTGATTTCGGGTACTAAAACGGGCATCGAAAAAGCCATGGTTGCAGCCAAAGAAGCTGGTGCCAAACGGACATTGCCGCTTGTTGTTGGAGGGGGATTTCACTCGCAGCTTATGGAGTCGGCGCGTGTCGAGTTGGCCGAAGGCATCAAGCGGGCACAGTTTGCTCACGGTGTTTGCCCAATTTATCAAAATGTCAACGCCCAACCGTCTTCCGATATTGAGGTGATCAAAGACAACCTCATACAGCAACTGACATCGCCTGTTAAATGGACGCAAACCATACAAAATATGGGCACTCATCAAATTAATCATTTTGTCGAGTGTGGTCCGGGCAAGGTTTTGCAAGGCTTGGTTAAAAAAATAAACCGAGAAGCCTCTGTGACAGCTTGTGTATAAGGTGTAATCACCGATATTAGCTTGTAAAATCCTCGTGATAATAAACGGGATTTTGTCAAAAATATAGATGATTCAGTTTTTCTAAAATCTCACTTGACAACCATGATTGTGTGTGTTTTTCAGTAAAAGCTAAAATTAGTTTGAAAAGGGGTTAACGAAAAGACTATATTCGTACTAGTGCTGAGAAAGATGACAATCTGTTGCTTGACAATTTTGATAGGTCAAGATAATCAGTCATTTTTTTAGTAACTTTGTTTCTGTGAAAACATTAGTGAAATTTCGGTTTAATCTGTTGGATGATGCTTTTCGAAACTTTTGATTTATGAACAAGAAGAGTCTTTTTTTTATATACGCAGGCTTTATTGCATCCATTTTTTGTGCAACCTATGTGTTTTATGACATTTATCAGCAACATGACGACTGGATATACCAAAGGTCACAGATTAAACTGACCGAAAAAAAACACCGAAAGTATAAACGCGTCAAACACAAATTTGACAAACCCCAAGGGTTCATCGATTATATGAACTTGATTTCGTCACGTCCCAATGGGCAAAATTACCCAATCGGATATCGGAAATCGGCACAAGAACAACTCAATAACTGGCCATCAACATCGGCTTTTGCCCGTAGAGAGGCGGGAGATTTTGTCGAAAGAGGTCCAGCCAATGCGCCAGGTCGTACACGTATTATTTTGGTAATTCCACAAAAGGATGGCTCGAAAAAATGGTTGGCAGGTTCTGTGACTGGCGGGATTTGGGGCTCTTTGGACGAGGGTAAAAGTTGGACGCATAAAACAGAGGATTTTGACTTTTTGTCCGTGTCAACCATGGCTGTTGACAAAACGGGCATGACGGTTTATGCTGGTACAGGAGAGCAGTTTGCGAGCAACTCAAATAACGGCAATGGCGTTATCAAATCAACTGATGGAGGTGAGACATTTGCAAGTATTCCTAGTACATTGAATCAAACAGACTTTGTTAATATTAATCGGGTGATTGTCAATCCAGATAATCCAGATATTGTGGTATTGGCATCTTTGGAAACAAAGATGATGATGACGCTGAGGGACAAATCATGCGGTCTGATGACGGAGGACAAACGTGGACCAAAACCCTTGAAAGTGAATTTAGTATTGATCAGGTTTTAGCAGATCCCAAGGATTTTAATCGTCAATATGCGGTCAGCCGTGATCGAAAAATCATGAAGTCGGTGGATGCGGGAATGTCTTGGTTGACTGCTGGATTATTGCCTGGTGGAGTGGGTAGAATCGAGATGGCGATTGCCGACAATGACACCAAAACGCTCTATGCATCAGCTAATGTCGGTAAGGAAAAGACGGAGTTATGGGTGACCCACGATGCTGGTGTGACATGGTTTCTTGGTGAAAATAAAACTGGCACGGATATTAATTACCTCGGTGGTCAGGGGGATTATGATAATGTGATAATGGTGGATCCTTTTAACGAAAATAGAATCTATCACGGAGGGGTTGACTTGTTTATCACGGATTTTGATGCGCCATCTGATGATAAAATTACGATTATTAGAGATTTACAGGGTGGTACTCCCGAAGAGTTTATCAGTTTTGTGAACTTTGAAGGTAATTATGCAAGTGGTAAGGTTTTAAGTTTAAAATCGGGCGATGATTTGTTACAAGTCGAGCTCCGGTTTGGTCAAGGAAAATCACAGAAAGGGGCTCGTTTTACAGTAGGTGGTAGAGGTTCGGGTGTTAAAACTGCAGAGTATCAATACCGTGATTATGTTGATGTTCCTTTTGAAGTGTGGGATACCAAAAATAACCAACAACTCATGGTCAGTTGGCGTGATCAAAATAATAATGGAGCGTTTGATTTGATTCGATTGAACACCTTCATTTTTGACGAATCAAAGTCCAGTCGAGAGTACCTTTTTATCCACAGTACGCCGTATGCAGATATTGTGAACCCCAATATTGCCAAAACAGGAGGTGTTGATTATGAGCTGGTGTATCAAATTTGGCCTACATTAAAAGGTGATTATGATAGTAATGATCTCTATCCAGAGTCAACGGTTTCGATAAAACCTGTTTTTGTTGGTCGGGTTAAAATAGCATCAGAGGATCTTTCGGATGCTTATGGTAATCGGTCAAAACGCAATGTATATGTCCAGCCATCCGTACAGGTACAGCGACAAGGGATTCACCCAGATCATCATTTTTTGAAAGCATTTGAGGTGGATGCTACTAACAAAACATTTCGACTACTTTGTGGGAATGATGGGGGGTATTTTATATGTCAACACCTGGAACAAAACCGGGCTTGGGTAATTCGGCTTTTGTCTATCGGGGCGATTCGTACAATACGACCCAGTTCTATGGTATAGACAAACATCCTACAAAAGACCGCTATATTGGTGGTACACAGGACAATGGTACGTGGGTATCTCCTGCAGGAGTGATTGCTGACAAAACCACCCAATATATCGGCTCAATCAATGGTGATGGGTTTGATGCTGTATGGCATGCAACAGATGCAAAAAAAATGATAGGGTCTGTTTATTTCAATACTTTGATTCGGTCAGTCGATGGTGGCTATAGTTTTTCATAGTCTGGACAAGATACCTGATGTTTCGAAGGAAAGGTATCATCCTTTTTTCACGAGGATTGGGTATGCCAAATCGGCACCTGATCGATTGGCGTTGATTGGTGCAAGAGGTGTTTTTATGTCCGAAGATTTTTGGCAGTACTTGGCGTACAACATTTCTGCCTAATTTTGGATTTAATGGTAATTCTGTTGTTCAGATATCAGAAGAGAACCCCAATATTGTATGGGCGTCTAGTGGGTTCGAGGAGAACCGACTCCATACTTATCTTAGCAAAGATGCAGGCCGCTCTTTTACACAAACGGCCGATTATACTGTTGCAGAAACAGGCTCTATTACCAATATTGTACCGAGTATTTATGATGAAAATATCGCCTATGCTTTGTTTTCATTTTACAGTAGTCCCAAAATTTTGAAAACAACGGATGCAGGGCAAACGTGGCAAGACCTTTCTGGATTTGAAAACGCAGAAGATAATGTCAGCACCAATGGATTTCCTAATGTGAGGGTGTATGATTTGATAGAACATCCCGAAAATCAAAATACGCTATGGGTCGCAACCGAAGTCGGATTAATAGAGAGTAGGGACAATGGTCTCTCGTGGCATGCTGTATCGGGTAATCTGCCCAAGATTCCTATTTTTGAAATGGAGGTATCGGGCGATCAAATTATTTTTGCCACTTTTGGACGAGGCATTTGGACCCATACTATTCGCAATTCTTATGTCAATGCGGCACCTCCTATTTTGAAACAAGTCGGCATCACACCGCAAGGATTTTTGGTGTCAGACGTCAGCGTAAGGGGCTTTTATGACGAAATGAGCTATTATGTCAATGGAGTAAAAGTGGCGTCTGAAAAAAATATCCAAACGACAGAGCATCATATTTATCAAATTAAAAAAAGTACCGATTGGAAGTTGTTGAACATACAAGTTATTGCTCAAGCAAACGGTCGCTTGATGAAGTCAAATATTTTTTCACTTGGTGGATTTGTGCTAGAAGATCCGATACAATCCTATGGACGCAATTTTTCTGACCCTCAAAATTGGGTTACAGAAAATTTGGTGATGGGTAAAAATGTGCTTCGGTTACAAAATACGGTTGAGTGTAGTCATCCGATGAATCCTTTTACGGATGGTCAAATGTTGCTTTTAAATCCGATTATTGTCAACCCTGATTTTCCCGTTGTCAAATTTGCCGCAGTCGTCAAAATGGATGATACTAGTACCGCTAATCTCGAATATACATTTGATGGTCTTAATTGGACAACCGTTGGCGAGGACCTTAAAACCAAAAATCATCAAAAATGGTTGGATTATGACCCAAGTGTAGAACCGTACGAAATACAAGATCGTCTGGTATATTTTACGGATGATATTGACCAACCTGATGGTGGAAATAACGAATTGGCACTTTTTAGATTCAAAATTGTGAATCGGGCATTGGATTTTTCGAATTGGGAGCACTTTTTACATCTCTCAATATCCAAAATCAGCTTTTAAATTTGGATGAAGAAAATCAGTCAACCAAAAAACCCTCTCGTTTTTCCTAATCCGATAACTAATAAAACGATGACTGTGGACGTGACACAAACTGATTTTCACCTTATGTCATTCGAGATTTTTTTGAGAAACCTAAACGGTCAGACAATAAAATCCTTGCAAATTACGGATGATGAAACCGTGAAAATTGATCTTGGCAGTGTTGCCAATGGCGTTTATACCGTTACTATTCAAAATGAAAGCCATGTTTATTCACAAAAAATCATAGTGGCTAAATGATGGCATTTTTACCGATGAGAGTGAGGTGTATGCGTTTTACCATTTCTCGGTAGAATCCCTCAAAAAGAAGTTGGGCACCGTAGATTAAATATGTCTTTTTGAGGCAATCGACTATTTCTTTTTCTTTCTCAATATAATGGCGGATGATTTTGATGGTCCGTGTCTTTTTGATACCGATTGCTTGTCCAAAATCCAAGAAGTCAACTCCTGTATAAAAACCATATTGATGAAAAGAATCTGATAATTCGTTTATCAAGGGGAAATGCATTGTGTCGTTTCTCAAATCGTTG
Source organism: Lottia scabra (assembly GCA_029955415.1). Lineage (NCBI taxonomy): Eukaryota > Metazoa > Mollusca > Gastropoda > Lottiidae > Lottia > Lottia scabra. Next base: position 150,043 of record JARJEI010000089.1, read on the forward strand.
ATCCTAAGGCATTTTAGGTCAAAAATAGGGGACAGTAAATAGGTCGCCAAAATTTGTTTGGGCTAATCTGAATTGATCGGCTGTCGCATCATTATGACAAATCAAAAAATTCAGTAAAACCCGTTTGAAAAACACTTCGACATTTATCGGATAAGCGGCAACCATCTTGTGAAGGCACCGAGAGATATCAAGGTATGATTCGACGGTTTTGATATCGTGGAGCGGCATTGTGGGGTTAGGGTCTCTTCGTTGGTCGAGTGGAAATCGACGTGCAATATGCCAAAAAGCAGTTTGGTCGCTAGATGCGGGAATCAAGGCATGTGGGACAATCTCTAATCCAAATACTTGTTGAGCAACTGTAAGTGCTGCATGTTTGTTGACCGCAATATCATGGTCTTTTTCGATATAAAAAGCGGTGTCATCATCTGGTTTGAATCGCTTTTTTGCAAAAACAGATTTTTCGACATTTCGCACAATATCGAAATTGATTTGTTCTCAGGCAACCCAAACATATCATAGTGATTTGATTTGTAGGTTTAAATCCAACCCAAGAGAGTGGCAGATGACCAAAATATTATCTAATTCGGGGTTGGCGATGCCTTTTTCGATGTCACGTAATGTGCGTTCCGATATATTGCAGATATCAGCCAAGTCTGTCTGTGATATTTTCAGAAATTTTCTTCTTACTTTTATAGTCTGACCTATTTTTATTTATCCACGGTATGAAATATTACGCAGATTAAGGTGCGGTGACCTCAAAAAGAAAATATTTGGAGCGAGTAAAGGGTTTGTTGATAGCGTCTTTTTCAGGATCTTCTTTGACTTTTTTTTCGTATTCAACGATAAATATTGCTTTGTATTGACCGATAGACAATTTGTCAGCACTTCCAGCTCGATAAGTGCTATTTGTCGCAAGTTTCAATGGCTTGGAAGATGTGATATTGTTAAAAACGGGTGGATTGCCAGTTGCGGGACCTGATAGACGATACGAGACGTCGTTTGCGGGACCGTTTATCATGACACCAATGGTGACATCTGCACCAGATGCTGTGGGCGTTTTCGACAGTATTGTTGAGTTTTTCGAAAACGGGATCTACAGGCACGTTGTATCAGGATCGGTACGCCGGTGATAGGATCAGTTTTCGGTGGGATTCTCTCAGGCGCATCTTTGATTGGTTCTGTTTTTGCCGTATCCAGTTCAATGATATTATCTCGATTTTTCTTTTCGCAGGAAGAAATAACAAGGCACACACAAACAAAAATGAGAATTTTTAACCGTTTTGAATTCATGTCTTTTTTTTTATAAAAACGAAGTTAATGTTTTTGTTTGTAATTTCAAGTTTCTTTCTTGGAAATTGTGTAACCTAGATCGGTGACCATTTTGATGATTTCGGAGTAATCAATATCGCAACCCGTTACGGTGAGCGATTGGTTGTTTAGGTTGACTGTTGCTTGGGTGACATTGTTTATTCCCGATACATTTTTTTCGACGTTGGTTTTGCAATGATTACAGGTCATGCCTGTTACGTGATAATTTGTTTCCATGGTTAAAGCGCCTTTGTCTGTTGTTTTTATTGTTTTGGGTTTAAAAAACGATGATAGATAAATGTAAAAAAGGGCAATTGAAAAGATAATTGCCGATGTCCAATGTAACCATTTTGGGACAAAATGCCCTCCACTGTGTTGCGATATGATATTTGTTATAAACCAGCTTTTTGGAAAAACAAAATCTACCAAACAAGCAAATATGATCGAACCGATGACGATAGAGGTGATGTAAATCAGCAATGTTTTTTTATCAATGGCATTTTTGATAACATTGATGGTGGGCCGCATTGGTTGCGGGACCCGCCAAAAGAAAAATAATGGCTGCACCGGGAGATAAATCCTTTCATAATAAAGGCCATGGCGATGGGTATAGAGCCAGTGGCACAGACATACATGGGGATAGAAACCAGCAAAATGACGATATAGCTGACGATGGTCGGCAAATGGTATACTGCGAAAAAATTATCAGGTACGATGACGGTAATCAAAGCTGCCAGTGCCAACCCTATTATGAGGGATTGTCCTATGTCGGCAAGAAATTCATGGAAAGCGTAGTGCAAGACAGACACTATTTTTTGAAAAGGTGATTGTGTGGTTGTTTGTTGGGCTATTGGTGCTGTTGGTTGTGTTGTTTTGGTTGTATTGTGCGGTGTTAGGTGGTTGATCCAGAGACCACCCAAAAGAGCATTGAACATCGCCATAATAGGTCGCAAAATAGCAAAAGGCAATCCCATCATGCCGTAGGTTGCAAAAATACTATCAACGCCTGTTTGTGGTGTCGAAATCAAAAATGAAACGGTGGCACCTTTTGATGCACCGTTTTTGTAAAGCGAAATGCCAGTAGGAATCACACCACAGCTACAGAGAGGCAGAGGAATACCGATGAGAGCAGCTTTCAATACAGATAACCAATTGTTTTTTCCAATATGCTGTACAATTCTATTCTGACTATTGTATACTTTGAGAATCCCCGAAATTAATAAACCGAAAATCAGATAGGGTGACATTTCAAATGTCATGTCCCAAAGGGCATTTACATAAGATATAACAAAATCCTGTACCATTTTTCAATTATTCTGACAACTGCTTTTGATAGTCGAGGACAATTTTTGGTGGTGATTTGCCTTTTTCGACAAACAAAAGAGAAGCAGAATTAATGCAGTAACGCAATTGGGTCGGTGGGGGACCATCTCTGAAAACGTGCCCTAGATGAGAGCCACTGCTACTGTCCAACACTTCCACTCTTTTCATACCATAAGAGGTGTCTACTTTTAGCAAAACGGCATTTTTGTCAATTGGTTTGTAAAAACTCGGCCATCCAGTACCCGAATCAAATTTGTGAGAGTATGAAAACAATGGTTGGCCAGTTGCTGCACTATAGTAGGTACCTGGTTTTTTGTTGCCGTTGAGCGCGCCTGTCCACGCTGCTTCGGTGCCGTGTTCTCTCAAAATATAAAATTGGTTTTTGTCCAATATTTGATGCCACTCAGCTTCGGACTTTATGACGGGGTAGGTGGTATTTTTGTCAACTACTTTGCCAATATAGCCTTCTAGCTGACCTTTGGTGGGCGTGTAGCAACTCACCAAGAAAAAGAAAAACACAAAAGAAAATATATTCATAATTAATAAGTTTACGTGATAGGATGGTGTTGGTTGTTATGTTTTGGGTTATAATCAAAATTAGAACCTAACTTTAGTCCAAAACTACTATTTTTTGGCTTTCTTTTAGAGAGTATGGTCGAAAAATCAAATACTATAATAGTTTGCTAATTTTTTATTAAAGTTGGATGCGGTTTATTTTGGTGATAATCGGTAGTGACGGCATTTTGAAAATATTGCTTTTGCAACTTTGGTTTGATGATATTTATATATTTTTGTGTAGATAATAACGTGTTGACAATAATTGTGATAACTATTTGTGTGTTGCGACCGTTATAACCAAAAAACTATTCGGACAATGATTAAAGTATCAGAAACAGCAGCAAAAAAAATTCAAAGCCTCATGGAAGAGGAAGGCAAAGTGGGAGAGCCCTGTATTCGCGTGTCAGTTGAGGGAGGTGGTTGCTCGGGACTTATGTATAACTTGTCTTTTGATGTAGAAAAAACAGACAACGATCAAGTTTTTGAAAGTGAAAATGTGGCAATATTAGTGGACAAAAAATCAATATTATATTTGGTGGGTACGACGTTGGAATTTAGTGGTGGATTGAATGGTAAAGGGTTTCATTTTGTAAATCCGAATGCGTCGAGAACTTGTGGCTGCGGCGAAAGTTTTTCGGTGTGATTTTTTTGCCAAGAACAGTGTGGTATGCTTTGACGTGCGTGGTGGTTGTTTTTCAATTAAATTTTGATTGTGGTATTTGGAGATTGGATTTTTGTCGGAAATATTTGGGAATCGGTAGTCTGTTGATTGATTTTAATTTACGGTGATGTCTTTTTTAAAATTTGATAAATTAGAAAACTCTCGACAGTATATCAGAAGTACGGTATTCTCCAAGGCACTTTTGTTGTCTTTTGCTGTGACAATACCGGTGGTCGTTGGCGTGTTTTTGGGATACCAAAATATAGGAATTGCACTGGCATCTGGGGCTTTTCTGTGTTCGTCTAGCGATATACGGGGCAGTTTTTCTCATAGAATCAATGCGTTGTTGTTGTCTGGTTTTTTGGTGGCTTTTATGACATTTGTCGGCGGGTATATCAGGGTTGATAATTTTTTTATGATACCGATTTTGGGAGCATTGATGTTTTGCCTTGCTTTTTTGTCTGTTTATGGGCATCGTGCGTCATTGGTGGGGTTTTCGGGTCTGATTGCGTTGTCGTTGATTTTTGGGATCAAAATAGAGGGCTTTACAATGACCGAATACAGTATATGGCTGGGTTTGGGGAGTCTGTGGTATGTGGTGGTATCTATTGGTGTTCATTTTTTAAATCCGAAAAAACAAATCGAAGAGGCTTTGGGCAATACCGCACGACAAACCGCCAAAATAGTGGACTTGAGACGAGCGATTTTGTGTGACAGAACCGGACGAAAAGAACGCCTCAAAGCACTATTGGCGATGCAAGAACAATTAAACGATAACCACCAAAGCCTAAGGGAAATGATGATTAGTCGGCGTTCGGTGACAGGTATATCGCATCATTTAAGACGACAGTTTTTGATTTTTTTGTATTTGATAGACATACATGTATTGGTGATGTCCAATCCTGTTGAATACGAAAAAATGGACCGCTTATTCGAGGAAAACTCTCAATATTTAGAGGCATTCAATAAATTGTTAGAGGCGATGAGCCAACAGTTAAATGCCATTGCAAATGCGATTTTAACTGCTAAAAATCTGACGCCTCCCTATAATTTTTCGAATATGTTAGACTATATTAACAGCTTGCTGGATATGAGATTCAAGCACGAGAAAAAGACGTCAAATGAAGATTATTTGGTCTTGCGAAATTTCTTTGACTATCAAGAAAAACAGGTGCAAAATCTTGAGAAAATTGTTTGGGTGATGGGACAGGTTCAGCTTGATTATATGCCAAAGATCACCCAAGAAGAGGCTTTGAAGTTTGTGAAACCACAAGATTATGGTCTCAAAATTTTGAAAGAGAATTTTAGTCTAAGGTCTATCATGATGCGGCACTCTGTGAGAATTGCCATTACAGGGATGGTAGGATATTGGGTGGGGTCTGTTTTGACATTGCAAAACTCATACTGGATTGTCATGACGGTTGTTGTTATTATGCGGCCCAATTATGGGTTGACAAAAAGCCGTTCGTTGCAGAGGGTCTTGGGAACTATTGGCGGTAGTTTGGTTGGTCTGGGGATTGTCTTGTGGACCCAAAATCCAATTGTGTACGCCGTACTAGCAGTGGTAACGTTGATATTGACTTTTTCTTTGGTCGAAACGAGTTATAAATTTGTCGCAGGTTTTTTGACGCTATGTGTCATTTTTATCTATGCTCTTTTGGAGCCAAATATATTACAGGTTATAAAATACCGCGTTGAGGATACCTTGATTGCGGCAGTACTGGCATACTGTGCCAATCTTTTTATTTTGCCTGCTTGGGAAAAACTCAATATTAAAACCATATTAATAGAGAATATCAAGACTTACAAAACGTATCTGCAAGAAATTGTACGTTTTTATAAGCAAAAAGACAACGTGTCTGTCGAATACCGTGTGGCAAGGAAAGACGCTTTTTTGGCAAATGCCAATTTATGTTCGGCGTTTCAAAGATTAACGCAAGAGCCCAAAAAAAAACCATATACAGTTGAATGAGGTGTTCGAACTGGTGACACTCAACCATAGTTTTTTATCATCATTGACATCAATGGGGCGTTTTATTGAGTCCAACAGAACAACCAAATGGTCTGAATATTTCCAGCATGCATCAGATTATATTTTTGAGAATTTGGGGGTTTGTCAAATGCTGTTGGAGGTACCCGAACAAAAAAATGATGGTATTAAACAAAATAAAAACAATGATATACCGATGCCTCCAATGCCAGTTTGTAAAGCGCAAGAATACAATGAAACTCTAATGAGAGAGACCCATTTGATAACAGAACATCTCAAGTGGCAAATGTCGATTACAGAGAAAATGATGACCCTAATCAAAAAAATAAATCACTAGAGCGGTTACTTTTTTTTGCTAAGCGGTATACAGTATTGAAGGGCAGAGAGTGGGGTTGAAATAGTTTATTTATTTGGTGATTTTTTGAAGGTTTATACTTTTTGTTGAGTGAGTAAAGTATTTTTAGATAATTACATCTTGCGATTGAGACACGGAACGATGTTATTGATTTTTTCAAAGTCGTTGGTTATTTATTTAACTAACGGCTTTTACTTTTTATGAGGGTTTGGGTTTTTGTGGAGATAGAATTTAGATATAATCAAAAAAACAAATTATTTAGTGTGGTTGCTTTTTTGGTTAAGCGATATACAGTTCTGTTGATTTCGTATATTTTTGTGTTATGCCTCAGTTGAAAAAATATTATCTTTATCGAATGAATTATAGAGGTTGTATAACCATTAATTCTGAAATTCGCTTTGGAAGTCCGATTATTCGCAATACTTGAATTTCAGTTTACGATGTGCTGAATTGGCTTTCGAACGGTATGAGCAAGCAGGACATTATTCAAGATTTTTCTGAATTGGATATTGAAAAAATAAATGCGTGCCTTGCATTCGCATCTGACCGAGAAAACAGAATCCGAGTGGCATAATGAAATTTTTGTTATATTTGATTTTAGGCGTATTATGATGACAAAAGCAAAATTACAAGCACATTTAAAAACATTTCTAGAAAAGTTGGAGAAACGCATCAAGTTATCTGGCAATGACTAAACAATTTCTGAGCAAGATTTGGATAATGATATGAAAAAATGGTTCAAATAGAATGGCTGAAAGAGGCTAAAAGTGATTTGAAAATATGTTCAAATTAAATAGAAAGAAGAATACATAGATCGTTTAAATTATTTATACAATGCTAAAAGCTTAACGCCATACCTCTAAAAAATTATGGACAAGATAAGAATAGTGACATAATCAAAATATGGAATCTGAAAAATCAAATGAGATAGCAAAACCTGAACAAAAAGTGGAAACACTTGAGTTGGAAGTGAATAAATTCGCAAATAATCTACCCGATTGGGGAAAGTATCTTGCAGAGAAAATTTTGTTAGGTAATACTGTTTCTGATGGCGATATTGAAATTTCATATTCTTATCTGCTCGAACAGCTCGTAATCAAAGAAAAAACCGAAAGGCCTGAAATTGCAATCAATTACAGCATTGCAAATACAGAAAATTATAAATCAGACTTATTTCTCACAAAACTTGAAAATGTTGAAGGTGTAAACGCCTTAACTGAAAATCAAACTATTGAATTTAATCCGAACCTCACAATCATTTACGGTGCAAACGGTACAGGAAAATCAGGCTATATAAGATTGCTAAAACAGGTATTTTACTCAAAAGCTCCTGAAGAAATTTTATGGAACATACATCTTGAGAGCGGACACAAACCTGTAAACGCAAGATTTACTTTTAGAGCCAATGATGGGGATATTCCACTATCTTACGCACAAAAGGATAATGCAGAATTTGGACAATTTGCTGTGTTTGACGGGAAAGGGTTATTTCAACAACTTGCCGGAACAAATGAATTTGAGTTCCGTCCAGCAGGATTAAATTTTTTTGCCGAATACACAAATGCAGTTAATCGTGTGGAACAAAAATTAAAGACTGACATTCAAGCCAAACAATCTGAAAACACGGCAGATAACCTTTCAGCTTTATTTGAAGAAGAATCGGAAATTAAAACCGCTGTTCAGAACCTGAGTGCTAAAACAAACATTCAAGACCTGAAAAAATATACACCTTTTTCTGATGGCGATAAAGCTGAAAAAGAAAAAATTCAGAAGCAATACGACAATCTTCTTTTGGCTTCAAAAGGAAAAGAAAAAGAACTAAAAAACCTTAAAGCAATCAAGAAGCAATTGGATGAGAATAGAACGTCAATCGAGACCCTTAATAGATCTTTTGAAGGTGGCTATCTAACAAAAATCAATGATGCAATTAATGATTGTGTCACCAAATCGGCAACAGCAAAAGCCGAAGGGATAGAAAACTTCAAAACCGATAAAATTAAAGGCATCGGCACAGAAGAATGGAGAAGATTTATTATAGCGGCCGAAGCATTTGCAAAAAAACAAAAATCAGAAAATGAAACCTACCCCGAAAATGATGACAACTGCATACTTTGTCAGCAAACACTTTCAGAAGATGCCAAAAACTTAATTACCAATTATTGGCAGTTCATTAAGAGTGTAGCCGAAGAGAACGCAAAGAAGGCACAAGAGGTTCTCGATAAAATGAAGCAAGCGTTTGAAAGTCTACACTTTAATTTATTTCCTGAGGAAAACACACTTACAGTATGGTTAACTGAAAAGTACCCTAATGAGTTAGAAACGTTAAAAAGAAAGCTTTCTGAACAAAAAATACTTTCTCAAAACATTGTTTCTGATATTCAAAATAAAGCAATAAACGAAAGACCGGAGATAAAAATTAGCACAGAACAACACACTACGATCGAAGAGGCACTTAACGAATCCATCAGGGTTATAACAGAAGGTGAGCAAGCAAAACAGTTGGAAGAAGTGCTAAAAGCAAAAATACTTTTAGAACACAAAGAGAAATTCCATATCCATTTCTCAAAGTTTGAAACTTATATTAATAATCAAATTTGGCTTACAAAAGCCGGAGAAGAAAAATTTGCAAAACGTAAGATAACAGATACAGAAAAGGTACTATCTGATAAATATTTCAATCAAAAATACATTAATATTTTTAATCAAGAATGTCAAAAACTCAATGGGAATTTTGGGATTGACATCAAAAACACGGGTTCAGCAGGTAAATCATACAGACAACTAAAATTAAAAGGACAAAATCTAAACATTGTTTTAAGCGAGGGCGAACAGAAGGTAATTGCCATTGCCGACTTTCTTGCGGAGATGCAGTTATCAGAAATAAACAGGGGAATTATTTTTGACGACCCTGTCACGTCTTTAGATGAGATAAGAAAAAGTGAAATAGCAGAGCGTCTTGTAAAAGAATCTTTACAAAAACAAGTTGTCATTTTCACTCACGACTTAGTATTCGTTTCATCATTAATTGGGCATTGTAAAGATTCTAACATAACTAATGACTGTCATTGGATCCAAAATCTCGACGGTAATCAATTTGGTGCAATTTGGTTAAATAATGCACCATCATTTGAAAAAGAATACAAAACATCAAAAAAAGCACAAGGTTATTATGAAGAAGCAAAAAAGTCATCTCCTAGAATTAAAGAAGATAAAATAAAAGATGGTTTTGCAGCTTTAAGAACAAGTTATGAAGCTCTTGTTGTTTTTGGATTATTTAATGGCGTTGTCCAAAGATTCGACGAAAGAGTTAGTGTCGACAGCTTAAAGAATGTAGTCTTTGATGACGACATAAGAGATGAAGTGCTTGATAATTTCTATAAGTGTTGTAGGTATATGGAGGGTCATTCACATAGCGATAAGTATTCATCCCAAAAACCAGATTTAAAAGAGTTAAATGAAGAGATTCAGAGGTTCAATTCAGTGAATAAAAAGATCAAGGAAAGAAAAAATCAGTACCTAACAAAAACTGAAAGGGCACCAAAACCCAACGTCTAAAAAACCCGACAATGACCATAGAAAGCTATATTGACAATATCAATCAGAGGTACACACTCGGAAATGCAACGGAGCATACTTTCAGGAGTGACCTGCAACAGCTGATTGAAAGTCTTGTGCCAGAGGTCAGAGCGACCAATGAACCGAAAAGGCAGTCCTGTGGTGCGCCCGATTATATTTTGACAAAAGGAGATATTCCGGTGGGTTTTATCGAGGCAAAAGACATTGGCGACAAGGATCTTGAAGGGAAAAAGAAATCGGGTAACAAAGAGCAATTTGACCGCTACAAAGCATCGTTGGACAATTTGATTTTTACGGATTATATTGATTTTCATTTATACCATAACGGCGACTTTGTCACTAAAATCGCCATTGCGGAAATCACGGAAAGGGGCATTGTGGCGCTGCCTCAGCATTTTGCAAAATTTGAAAACCTGATCAAAGACTTTTGCAGGCATATCGGTCAGACGATTAAGAGTCCGAAAAAGTTAGCCGACATGATGGCGGGAAAAGCCCGACTGCTGTCTGATGTGATTGAAAAAGCGTTGACCAGCGACGAAACCCATAATGAAGACAGCACGCTCAAAGAGCAGATGACGGCGTTCAAAAATATTTTGATTCACGATATTACGCCCAAAGGATTTGCGGATGTGTATGCGCAGACCATTGCGTATGGCATGTTTGCCGCACGGTTGCACGACCCTGTTTTGGATACGTTTAGCAGGCAAGAGGCGGCAGAGTTGATTCCTAAATCAAACCCGTTTTTGCGCAAGCTGTTTGGCTATATCGCGGGACCCGATATTGACGACCGTATCAAATGGATTGTAGAAAATTTGTCTGAAATATTTTTGGCTTGCAATGTCGAGGAGATTTTGAAAAACTACGGTAAGACCACCAAAATGGAGGATCCCATTATCCATTTTTATGAAACGTTTTTGGCAGAATATGACCCAAAGCTACGAAAAGCAAGGGGTGTTTGGTACACGCCTGCTCCCGTGGTGAATTTTATTATTCGGGCGGTGGACGATATTCTAAAAGCGGAATTTGACCTGCCACAAGGACTAGCCGACACGTCTAAAACAAAAATTAAAGTCGTGAGTCAAACCCCTGACAAGAATTTTAAATCGGGATATAAAGAGACCACACAAGACGTTCATAAAGTGCAAATCCTCGACCCAGCCACAGGTACGGGCACTTTTTTGGCAGAGGTCATCAAACATGTACACAAAAAATTCAAAGGGCAAGAGGGCATTTGGAGCAGTTATGTCGAGAATAATTTATTGCCACGGTTGAATGGTTTTGAATTGCTGATGGCGAGTTATGCCATGGCGCATTTGCAATTGGATTTGCTGCTAAAAGACACGGGATATGAAAAAACCACCCCGTCTCACGGACACCCCTCCATAGGAAGGGAACAACGGATAAAAGTCTATCTAGTCGTTCCTTAAGAATACTATACTCATTTGATTTTTAATAAGATAGTATCGAAAAAAGCACCAAAAAGAAGGTTTAAATTGCAAGAAAATTCGTATATTGTGCCAAAAACCTTGCAATTATGAAGGGAAAAAGTGTAGACCAGGCTCAGCGAAATTTATTTGAGCCTTTGCTTACTGACTTTATTGATTTAAAACACGAGTTAATCTTACTCAGCAATAAGATTGATTGGGGGTATTTTGAAAAAGAGTTTGCGCAATATTACTCGAATAAAGGGCAACCAGCAATGCCTATTCGTTTGATGATTAGCAGTTTACTACTAAAGCGCATTTATAATCTATCCGATGAACGCCTTTGCGAATCTTGGAAAATGAACCCTTACATGCAATATTTTTGCGGAATGGCACATTTTCAACATCGCTTTCCATGTGACCCAAGTGATTTTGTACATTTTAGAAAACGAATAGGTGAAGAGGGAATAGAAAAAATATTTGTTTACTCGGTCAAATTATTTGGAAAACAAGCACAAGAGAAAGTGCAACTCTCAGATACAACGGTGTCAGAAAATAACACGACTTTCCCAACGGACTCTAAATTGGCGAAAAAAATCATAGCCAAATGCAATAAAATTGCCAAACAGGAAGGCATTTTGCAACGACAAACTTACGAGCGGATCTCCAAACAATTACTCAGAGACACCCACAACCGCACTCATCCTAAACGCATGAAAAAGGCGAAAAAGGCAGATGCTAAATTAAAAACCATAGCAGGAAGATTATTGCGAGAATTAGAGCGCACCCTCACCAAAGAAAAATTAGGCCATTATCAAGAAGACCTTAATTTCTATTGGGAAATATTAAAGCAGAAACGTTCGGATAAAGATAAAATTTACAGTATTCATAAACCCTACACGAGCTGTATTGCAAAAGGAAAAGCCCATAAGAAATATGAATATGGCAATAAAATTGGCTTGACGACCACCTTCAAATCGCTCATCATCACCTCAATCAAGCGTTTTTTCGGCAATCCTTATGATGGCAAAACCATTGAACCCCTGTTAGACCAAATGAATCGCAACCTCGACCATCAGCCTAAAGAAATTGTTTATGACCGAGGCGGAAAGGGGCAAAAACAAATCAACGACACTTTAATAAGCACGCCTGATTATCGCCCTTTAAAAAGAGATACTGCTTATCAAAAAAGAGTGAAACGTAAAAAGTTTAGACGCAGAGCTGCCATTGAGCCAGTCATCGGACATTTAAAAACAGATTTTCGCATGGGAGAGAACTATCTACACGGGGCAGCATCACCACAAATCAATGCATTTTTAGCCGCAACAGGTTGGAATTTGAAGAAAATGATGAGACAACTCAAAGCACTCAATTTTTATCCATTTTTTAATCTGTTTAAAAGCCTATTTCAGTGTGATTTTTTAGTCATAAAATTGTCGAAACCCATTTCTTAAGGGACGACTATCTAACCAATAGTCTAGAAGAACACCATCCAGATGCAGGCACTTTGTTTGCCAATTGGCTGAGCAGCGAGGCAAATGAAGCCAATTATATCAAACGCGATACGCCCGTCATGTGCGTAATTGGCAATCCGCCGTACAGTGGAATTTCATCCAATAATAGCAAATGGATTAGTGATTTGATTGAAGATTATAAATATGTGGATGGTGTACATTTCAACGAACGAAAACATTGGTTGAATGATGATTATGTGAAATTCCTAAGATACGGACAGCATTTCATAGAGAAAAATGGCAGTGGTGTTTTGGCGTTTATCAATCCGCACGGATTTTTGGACAATCCTACTTTTAGAGGCATGCGTTGGCATCTGTTAAAAACCTACGACAAAATATACACGATAGACCTACACGGCAATAGCAAGAAAAAAGAAACGTGTCCTGACGGCTCTCCAGATATAAATGTGTTTGACATTATGCAAGGGGTTGCAATTACCATATTTGTAAAAACAGGAAAGAAAAAGGCAAAAGAATTAGGCAAGGTGTTTCATTACGATTTGTATGGGAAACGTGAATTAAAATATGATTTTCTAATAAGCCATTCATTGAAAGAAATTTCATTTGAACAATTATCACCTAAAAAGCCTTTCATGTTTTTTGTACCTAAAGATGAAACAGGACGTTTGAAATATGAGAATGGTTTTAAAGCTAATGAGTTAATGAATAAGTCTTCTGTCGGTTTTGTTTCAGCAAATGATCGGTTAAATATTTCCTTTACCAAAAAAGAACATAAATCTAAAATTCAAGATTTACTTGAAATGCAGGAAATTGATTGGCGAATAAAATACAATCGCAAAAAAGATTCAAGAGATTGGACTTATCAAACTGCTAAAAAAGACGCAACAGAAAATAATAAAGAAAATAATTATACTCCTGTTTCATATCGTCCATTTGATATAAAGTGGACTCTTTACTCAGGTAATTCAAGGGGATTATATTCAAGCCCACAACCTAAAGTAATGCAGCATTTTATTAAAGGTGAGAATGTTGGGTTGGTTATTGGCAGACAAGGTCAAGTTGTTGGGAGCATGCCTTGGAACTTGTCATTTATAGTAAAGTCAATAACAGATTTTAATTTATATTATAGAGGTGGTGGAATGTTGTTCCCTCTCTACCTCTATCCAGAAAACAACGGACAACAAACCCTAGAAGAAACACCTGAAAGAATCCCCAATCTCAACCCCAATATTGTACAGGAAATAGCGGACAAATTAGGATTGACATTTACCAACGAGAAACTCCCCTCCTCCGGAGGGGTGGTCGGAGACCGGGGTGGTCGAAACACCCAAAACTACATGTCCCTCCCCTACAACCCAAAACTGAAAGCACGTGCTCGTGAACTCCGAAAAGCAGGCAATCTATCAGAAGTGCTTTTTTGGAACGAGGTGAAAAACAAACAATTTAAAGGGTTCGACTTTGATAGACAAAAAATCATAGGGAACTATATTGTAGATTTTTACTGTACCAATTGCAATGTCGTCATAGAGATTGACGGGAGCAGCCACGATGATAAACAAGACTATGATGCCAAACGGGATGCTTATTTAGAGGGTTTAGGCTTGACTGTGATTCATATTACAGATTTGGATGTAAAAAAGAATTTGAGTGACATTATGGAGCGGCTTTACGACCATCCCGCTCTAAGCACGGAAACCAACGACGACCTCCCCGCCCTAAAGGGCACCCCTCCAAAGGAGGGGAATTTTGAACCGAAGAAGGGGGATAGGACTTTTGCATCGAAAGAAAGGGATTTTGCGCCGAAGGAGGGGAATTTTGCGCCGATTGATATTTTGGATTATATCTATGCGGTATTGCATTCGCCAACGTACCGAGACAAGTACAAGGAGTTTTTGAAAATAGATTTTCCGAGAGTGCCCTATCCAAAAGACCAAGCCACGTTTTGGCAGTTGGTGAAATTGGGTGGCGAAATCAGACAAATTCATTTGCTAGAATTTGATGAAGAGGACAATTATATCACGACCTATCCAAAAGGTGGCGACAATACCATCACCACCAAAATTGCCAAGAAAGATTGGGAGTTATTTGATGTGGAAAAAGGTCTTGGTCGGATATGGATCAATGATGCGCAGTATTTTGACAATATTCCGCTCGTCGCTTGGGAGTTTTATATCGGTGGCTACCAACCCGCACAGAAATGGCTCAAAGACCGCAGAGACAGAACTTTGGAATTTGATGATATTTTGCACTATCGAAAAATAATATTTGCTCTATCAGAAACGGACAGATTAATGAAAGAAATTGATGCAATCGCCATCGAATAATACCAAGACCTGACAATAAAGTGTGGTAATATCAATAATGGTGTATGTCGAAAAACCACCAAAGTCAAAAGATCTGACCCCCATTTCGCCCTTTTCCACAATATAATTATACAAATATACCATGGGTTTGTACAATGCCATTCCTTGACGAGTAGCGCATCTTTGTGAAATAATAAGATTCCATTTAGATAAAATTTTAAACCTTTTTTAATGAAACACAGAAACAAAATGAAAACCATCCTCACATTATTCACATTTGCAATCACGATTACCACCTATGCTCAAAACAAGCTCCCCTTTCAGCTAGAAAAAGACTGGGAAATCACGGGTTTCGAAAATCCAGAAAGTGCGGTTTTGGACACAAAAAACAAGGTCTTGTATGTGTCAAACGTCAATGGAGCACCCACGAACAAAGATGGCAATGGCTATATCTCCAAAGTGAGTTTGGACGGTAAAATGATCGAAAAAAAGTGGATTACAGGGCTCAATGCACCAAAAGGATTGGTGATTTACAAAGGGACCTTATATGCAACAGATATTAATGAATTTGTCAAAATAAATATCAAAACAAAGACCAAACAAATCTTTAAAGCCGATGGTGCTACATTTTTGAATGACATCACCGTCAGCAAAAAAGGCGATGTCTACGCATCAAATACTTTTGGCTTTAGCGCTATTTACAAACTATCCAAAAAAGGAAAAGTAGAGCTGTGGTTAAAGGACGATAAGCTGAAAATGCCCAACGGGTTGTACATCGCAGACGGCAAATTATTTGCCGCAGGTTGGGGACAGGGCTTCAATCCTGACAATTATGAAACCAAGATAAATGGTCAGTTATTAAGCATTGATATGAAATCGAAAACAATCAATGTCGTCACAGATCCGATTGGCAATTTAGATGGGTTGAGCCAGACGCTTCACGGTTTTTTTATGACCGATTGGTTGGCAGGAAAATTGCTTTATTATGCCAACAGTAGTAAAACCACCACCGAAGTTATAACACTATCGAAAGGAAGTGCCGATACCTATTTTGATAAAGAAACAAAATCCGTATTCATCCCATTAATGCTTGACAACAAACTATTAAAGTATCATTTTAAACAATAAAAGCATGGAAATCAAAAAAATAAATGAGCTTGGTGATTTTGGTAATCCTTGGACAGAAGAACTGAAAAAAGCAGTCCTAGAAGCGGACGATAACACGACGGTTGGCGAGCATCTCACCCTAGAGACTGACGATTTTAAAGTCTGGAGTATCTATTTGCGAGTCGGACAATCATTGCCTTTTCACAAACATAACAAGCCTTATTTTTATACCATCAAAAACAAAGGAAAGTCACGCTCTTTCTATGCAGATGGCACTGTGACAGAGACCGAATACCAAAAAGATGACACTAAATATTTCGATGATTTGAGCGATGACAACTACTTCATTCACAATTTAGAAAATATCGGGGATACGACATTAATTTTTACAACTGTAGAGTTTAAAAAGAAATGAACAAGACATACACACATGCGTTGTACCACTCATTTTTGGTGGGCATCATTGCAGCGGTCGTAATATTGATATCTGGTTTTCTATCCTTAAAAGCTTGGGTTGTATTTTTTGGTTGGGCCAACTATTTTTTGCACACTTGCAATTTTAAAAAATCTTTTAAAATGTTATTTGCATTTTTGATAGGCATATTGCTTGCGTTAGTGGGCACCTATGCCATTGAATATTTGAACACAGTTACGTCCAATTATACCGAAATATACGTGAGCGCATTTGTGGTCTTTTGGATAGCCACAGTGCTTATTTTTCTAGAAATAATAGAAGGTTGGGGAGAATTCGTGCCCGCAACATTTTTGGGAACGGTCCTATTTTTCTCTTCGGGTGTTACTTTCACAACGATTATTCCCGAATTGCTCGTGCCGCTTTTGATTGGCACATCGGCAGGATTTATGACCATATTTAGCAGAGAAAAATTAACCCAAATACTAAAACAATAAAGCCATAAAAACAACACTATTGACTGTATAAAAGAAAAATAGATTTTCATCAAAAAACACAAAATCAGTCCCCGATAAAATAGAAAAACAGGGGTCAATTATCGCATTTCATTCATTTTAAAATAGCATCTTATGAATCTAGTAGAACAAAAATTAAAGGAATTAGGACTAGAGTTGCCAGCGCCCAAACCAGGTGTCGGGGCTTACAAATCTTGGACAATTTTCGCCGATAATATTGTCTGTACATCGGGTCAAATCCCGTGGAAAGGAAACGATGTCGCCTATACTGGACGCTTGGGAGATCAGGTGACAACAGCGCAAGGCGCTCAATCTGCCCAATTATGCGCGCTGCACGCCATTGCACAGCTAAAAGACGCCACAAAAGGCGACCTTACCAAAATAAAGCAGATTATTCGGGTAGAAGGCAATATCTATACCGCACCTAATTTTAGCGAGCACGCCCAAGTATTGGACGGTGCTAGCGACCTGTTCAATGACGTTTTCGGCGAAAAAGGCAGACATACTCGAACGGCACAAGGCATGAACGCCTCTCCCCTAAATGCAAGTACGCTCATTTATGTTTTTGCAGAAATAGACAACGCCTTCTAAAATGAGCGGTTCTATAGTCAAAATAGGGCAAATAGATTTGAGCTTTCATAAAGTAGCGGCAGCGGTTGTGTTGGCTTATTTTGATAAAATCGGGCAAGCCTATCAGTTGCACACCGCTCCTCACGAAGCTCTTTTTGAAAAATATCGAAGCCAAGAAATCGACATGGTTTTGGGGGCTTGGTTGCCGTCATCGCACGGAAAATACATTGAAGAAATAGAATCCCAAACAGTCCGATTTTCGACATTGTATCAACCTTTTTGCATTTGGGGTGTTCCAGATTATATTCCTGTATCAGAAGTCAATACGGTTAGCGATATCGCCAACCCTGCTATTGCCAAAAAATTCAACAAAACCATTCAAGGCATTAATGAAGGTGCAGGGATTTCGAGATTTTCTAGAAATATCATCAAAACCTACGGATTGGATAACGTCGGTTTTCAGTTTAAAAATGGAACTATTTCGGATTGTACTGGTGCTTTTATTGACGCATACAAAAATAAAGAATGGGTGATTATTCCGCTCTGGGAACCACAATATCTTTTTCATTCGTATTCAATTAGGGCTTTACAAGAACCCAAAGGATTGCTCGGCAGCGTTGATAACTCAAACATTATTCTGCACCAAGATTCTGTATCAAAATTGAAGCCAGCAGCCTTACAATTTATAAAAGAAATAGCATTAGGCAACAGCTTGGTAACGACATTCGATTATAACTATCAAGTGCAGGGTTTGGCACCTGCCGAAATCGCAAAAAAGTATCTAAAAACCAAATGGCTATGATAATGAAAGTGCTACATGAAATATTCAACGCATCAGGTGGTTGGGCGGCTACGGTAGCGAGATTAACTGTAGGATTGATGATGCTCCCTCACGGAATGCAAAAGTATTTGGTTTGTATGCTGGAAATGGACTTGTCGGAACAATACCATGGAAGGTGCGGGTATGCAATTTAATTAATTGATGATTGGTACTGCATTGGTAGTTATGATTTTATGTTCAGGCAAGTTGTCATGATAGCCTAGTGAAACTTTGATAATAGAAGCATTATCAAAGTTGAATATGAAATAGTCGACACTTGTATTTTGAAAAAATAATCAAAAAATGCTTACTTAGACTATATGAAATTTTTGAAGTAAAACTGGACGTCCTAATTTTGAGTGTGTATTTCTTTTTTCGGAGGAAGGTTACAGTCATTTGCAATTACAAAGTAAATTAGATCTATAGTTTTGGTTGTCTAAAATAATGGTTTTAGTGTAAGGATATGCACCACCTAAACCTAGGTTTTCTGTTTGTATGTAACTTTTGCACGAAAAAACTAAAGTGCTTTCATTATTTTTAAGTGTATTTGGATCGCAATAAGGGTTTTTCATAGGTGCACAAGAAGCAAATTTCATATTACCGATAATTTCTACAATATGATTTAAGTTTAAATTATATTTTTCTAAAATGGATTTATTTGTTGTTTCTGCATATCTACCGCAAGGCTGACCACTTCTGTATATATAATCGTCCTCTATTAATATATCGTCATAAAAACAAGAATAAACATCAGAAATTTTCTGAAAATTTTTGGTATTTTCTAAGTCCAAATTTTTAAATTCTTCCGTAAACTCTCCTATGTCTTTATTAAAATATTTAGAACCAACAGGAGTCATAGAGGTGTCAAACCAAATTTCATTATGGATGTTTTCAAATCCAATTAACTCTTTCCCCATTTTCAAAAAATCTTTGCTTTTCTTGACCATTAGTCTTAAGTCTGCCGATTTGCCAACATAATACAAACCTGTTATTTTATAAGGGATAGGAATAATATATCGTTCTTTCAATTTCCAGCTACCTTCAAATGCACTTCCTGGGCAGTATTTATGTACTTCAGCTTCTGTTAGATATGGAGATTTAAAGTTTTTTGAGCTATTTGCTTTAAAATACAGGTCTAGGGAATGAGTGTCGTTATTGTTTTTTACGGATAAATTATTAGTTGATGTGTAAAAGAAGATGGCGGTTATAACTCCAATAAAACCTAAAAAGAACATCAAAACATAGTTTTTTTTCTTTCTTGGGTCACTTTCTTTTTTTTTGATTTTTTTTTCTAATTCTTTAATTTTTTTCAGCTTGTTAAGATTTTTTATAGCTCTATCGTACATAGCTTCTGTTGCACCGCCAGAAATTAATTTAGAAAAGTGGCTATTACTGTAGCATAAATCCGAGCTTATTTTTGTGAAATTTGTAGTTCCAAATAAAGCAGATTCGTATTTATATTTACCGTAAAGAGTTTCAACTTCTTTTATAAACTCTTGTCTTCTTTTACCTTTCATAAATGTGGATTTGTGAAATTTTGTAAAAACTTGTAAAACCTTATGAAACTTAGTGTTTACAAGCTTTTTATGTTTGATAAAAACTATTTTTACCAAATCAAATCAACGCAAAATTGCTGTTAAAATCTACTAAAAATGAAAAAAATATTATTTCTTATTCTCGGTCCATTATTATGTTTATTTTTCTGTTTCGGTCCCTTTGAAATTATTAGTCCGAATACAGACAAAGTGATAGGTGTTGCTTTGTGGATGATTCTATGGTGGGTTACAGAGACGGTGTCAATTTCTGTTACCGCTCTTATTCCTTTAACTTTTTTTCCTCTGTTAAGTATAATGGATATAAAGTCGGTAGCAAAAAACTATGGACACCCTATTGTGTTTTTATTTTTCGGAGGTTTTATACTTGCACTAGCTCTAGAAAAAGTATTGTTACACAAAAGAATAGCGCTTTATATTATGAAAAGGGTAGGAAATAGTCCTAATAGAATAATTCTTGGTTTTATGCTTGCAACGGCTTTTTTAAGTATGTGGATCAGTAATACAGCGACTACGGTCGTCATGTTGCCTATTGCATATTCGGTGATACAATTACTAATTAATGATGCTGATGGAGTTACAAAAAACAATGAAAATTTTTCTTTAAGTATTTTGTTAGGTGTTGCATATTCTGCCAATGTAGGAGGTATTTCGACATTAGTTGGCACACCCCCAAACATCGTTTTTGCAGGGTTTATGGAAAGTGAATATAATTACAATGTGTCTTTTATTAAATGGATGATTGTGGGTGTTCCGTTTGCTGCAATTCAGCTTTTCTTTATCTATATTGTTTTGACAAAAATAATGTATCCTAACAATTTAAATTCTTTTAAAGAGTCAGGAAATATTATAGAAAGAGAATTGAAAAGTCTAGGACCATTAAAGAAAAAAGAAAAATTTGTAATATTCATTTTTATAACAACGATAACGTTGTGGCTTAGTAAAAACTTTATTAATGATATTTTTCCAAATCTAAATTTAACAGATACGACGATAAGCATGTTTGCGGCTATGACCTGCTTTGTAACAATAGTTGATAAAAAACAAATTTTAAAATGGGAAGATACCAAAAGACTGCCTTGGGGCATTATTATTTTGTTTGGTGGAGGTTTGGCTCTGGCGAGTGGTTTGTCCAATGCAGGGGTTATACATTTAATTGGAGATGTTGTCAGTCAGAATAAAACACTAAGTATATTTGTGATTAGTGGTATTTTAATTACGATAATGTTATTTATGACAGAGTTGATGAGTAATGTGGCGTTAGTGGCTGTTTTTGCACCGATGGTCGCTGGCGTTGCGATGGGTTTGGATATAAGTTCTTTACATATTCTAATACCAGTTACAATGGCATCTAGTTGTGCTTTTATGTTACCAATGTCTACACCGCCAAATGCAATTGTTTTTGCAAGTGGCCATATCAAAGTAATTCAAATGGCAAAAGCAGGGTTTTTACTCAATATCGTGTCTGTTTTATTATTGATAGCCTTTTACAATTTAATTATACCCATAGTGTTTGCTATGACTTAAATTTGTTATCTACATTACATTATTTTAATCTAGCTCCTAAAAAACTAAAATTTAAAAAATATGAAAAAAAAGTATTTGATTTTATTGGTGATGATTGTTGCGTTTCAACATAGTACAATATTGGCACAGAGTAACAAACTAAAACTCAATTTTGATGAGAGTGGCGAAACCTATATAAAAGGGAGCATAAGGGGGCAGTTTTGGACACGTTATATGGATACAAATCCAGGGACGACGCTCAATGGCGATAATCTGAATCAGATGTTTGATGTCAGTATTAGACGACTTCGCATCGGGATATATTCTCAAATCACACCAAAATTGTATTTTTTCTCGATGTTTGGGTTCAATAATATGAATTTTAAGAGTGAAAAGGCGTTGGATTTGGATATTTTGGATTTGAATATCGAATACACTTTTAGCAAAGAATTGGCACTTGGATTTGGCGAGAGTGCATGGGATGGACTGAGCCGCCTGACAACGAGGAGCAGCAAGTCTCTTTTGTCCTTGGACGCACCGCTATTTTCACTATTTACGGTTAACAAAAATGATGATATCGCACGAGGAATGGGGTTGTGGGCAAAAGGTCAAATCGGTAAATTTGATTACGTGTTATCTGTCAAAAACCCCGTTTTGTTTAGCGAAACTCCCGAAGAAGGCAAGACCGTTTATGCTAAAAATGCGCCCAGTCCGAGAACATCCGCTTATGTTAAATATGAATTTTTAGAGAATGAAAGCAATAAATCCGCCTATAGTGGAGGAGCAGGCACATATTTGGGCAAAAAAAGGCTGTTTAGTGTCGGGATTGGTATGATGCGTCAGCCCGACATGATGTCACGTTTAGAAGGTGGAAAGACGACTTATTATGACTATTTTAATTGGGCGACAGAGGTGTTTTATGATGCGCCGCTTAACAAGGACAAGGGGACTGCAATCACCGTTTATTTGGGTTATTTTGATACTGATTTTGGAAAAAACTATGTGAGAAATGTCGGCGCAAATGGCTTTGGTGCTGTAGGAGGCACGTCGTTCAATGGTGCAGGTCATGCTTTTCCAATGATGGGAACGGGTAGCACTATTTTCTTTACATTTGGTTACCTCATGAACAAAAACACTCTAGGAAGCAAGGTTTTGTTGCAACCCAATATCGCTGTTCAATATTCAGATTTTGATGCGTTGAATGATGCGATGGCCGTATATGATTTAGGGGTTAATTTTTATTTTAAAGGACATGCAAACAAGCTGTCTGTTAATTACCAAAGCAGGCCTATTTTTGGTATAAATGATAAAAAAGTTGACGAAAGAAAGGGCATGGTTGTCTTGCAATATGCGATTGAAATCAATTAGGTTGAAAAACCTAGAGTCTCGATTTTAATATAAATGTGGTTGTTGAGGGTATGGTAAAAATGGTTTTTAAAAGTTCAGTGTGTTAATTATTGACAAAAAGAGTTTTAGATATTAAAAATTGAGAAATAGGTTATGACTTATTTGACTCAATAATATACATTTGCTGTTATAGTTAAAAAAAGTGAAACATATAAAAGTATAAAAACATGAAAAAAGTAATTTTATTCGTTTGTCTAATTGCTGCAACGGTCTTTACCGTAAATGCACAAAAAAAGTATGAGGTGAAAATTGTGACTTGTTTGGAGTCTATTGTCCCAAATGGATTAGGACGTTCTAGGTTGGTTTGGGCCGATGAGAACAAGGATTATAAAGAGTTTACATCAAGCCAAACAGAGGATAAGAAAGATCGAAATAAGTCTAAAAGAGATGATATCAGAGTGAAAAGCTTCTCAGAAACAAAGCTTTTGAACTTTTATAACGTTGGTGGCATTCGTTTTCAAAACATTGCAGCCAATGACGCTATTGTGGCTTCAAAAATAGCATCGATGTTGTCAGAAGGTTGGGAATTGGCTTTTGTGTCAAGTTCGTCAGAAAGTGATGCGGGAAAAGACGATAAAAAAGGTATTTTCGTAACGCGTTACATTTTTAAAAGACCTATGTAGAAGGTTTTTTGAAATGAAAATATTTGTCGGCGGTCAAGTGCTTGGGATATTTATCTGATGCATTTGACCGTTTTTTTTGTGAAAGAGATTTTTTCTTTACTGGTCAAAAACTGTTTTCTTTTCGACTTTCTTTTTTTTGAAATGATAGAGTGTGACAAACTCGAATCCTATTTGAAAATTCTGCATAAAACCTTTTTTGGTGGGGTTGATATCGTTGAGAATTGGCACTAACCCGTAATTGATGCGAATCGCAGGGGCAATGCTAAATCGCCAAATTTGAAACTCAACACCAAAACCAGCTACAGCGCCATAATCGTATTTTTTGTCACCTTTTGTAAATGTATAGGACGGAAAATCAAAATCATTCTCGTCTTTGTCTGCTCCGACAGTCTCTGTTGAAAAATTGTTTAAATATCCTACATAAAAGCCAGCAATAAAATAGGGGCGAAACCAGCCTTTTTTGACATAGATTTTGGCCAAAGTATTTATTTCATAGTAGTCTAGTACTACTTTGTGTGTTTGCGATTCCGTTTCGCCTCTTACTTCCAACCAACCTTTTTTGTTTTGACCGAATTCGAACAAAAGCCCAGCATAGGGATTTTTGCCATGTATGCTGATACTAATGTGTTGGGCGGATAGATAAAAGGCGTTTTGGTCAAAAGGAAATAATAGCTTTGGATCCAATTTTCTCGTTTGCACCCGGTTAGAGGTTAGTTTGGCGCTAACACCTACGGCGACTTGACCTTGGGCTTTGGGAAATAATCCAAGTAACACAAAAAATAAAATAGACCAAAAAGCGAATGTGCGACTTTTGATTTGCATCCTCAAATATAATTTTAAATTGATTTATAATCGTAGTTCGTTTGGGATAAATTTGTATTTGCATTGTGCTTTTCGTTTTGACCAAAATAAAATAGGCGGTTATAAGCCAAGCATAGTTGCAGAAGCACGGATTTTTATATCTTATATGAAAAATATAATTATATTTGGTGCTTCGAAAAAAGTATTTTATTTTGATACTATTATGTCTATTTCAATAACTCATCTTACTAAAAAGTACGGACAACAATTGGCGGTTGATGATATTTCTTTTGAGGTTAAAAAGGGGGAGATTTTGGGGTTTTTGGGACCAAATGGCGCAGGAAAAAGCACGACATTGAAAGTGATAGCGGGATTTGTTCCTCAAACGAGTGGCAAGGTTCTGATTAATGGACACGATACGAGAGTGGAGTCTATTTTGACAAAAAAACAGATTGGTTATCTTCCAGAGCATAACCCTTTGTATTTGGATATGTATATTCAGGAGTATCTTTTTTTTTTGACGGGATTACACGGTGTGCCTCACAAAATGAGAAAAGATCGGGTGCATGACATGATTCGGTTGTGTGGGTTGACCAAAGAGTCACGAAAGCGTATTGGGCAATTATCAAAAGGGTATCGCCAGCGTACAGGTTTGGCGGCGGCGTTGATTCATGATCCAAAAGTGGTCATTCTTGACGAGCCAACAACGGGTCTTGACCCCAATCAAATTGTCGAAATCCGTGCATTAATTAAAAGGGTGTCGAAGGAAAAAACAGTTATTTTTTCGACACATATTATGCAAGAGGTAGAAGCAATATGCGATCGTGCGGTTATTTTGAATTACGGTCGGATTGTTGCCAATAGCACAATTGGTGATTTGCGGTCGTTTCAGGATCAGCAGGTGGTGCATGTGCAGTTTTCTGATGTTGTTTCTTTGCAGGATATTTTGGCAATAGATGGCGTGCAACAAGTTGAAAAAGAAGGTGATGATTGGGTGATTCATAGTGCCAAAAACATAGATTTGTTATCTGTTATTTTTGATTTTGCAGTTTTTGAAAGGCATTAGGCTACAAAAATTGATTAAAAATGAGAAAAGTTTAGAAAGCTTGTTTCATACTTTAACCATGAAAAAATGATGGGTGTTTATTATATATTAAAAAAAGAAATTAATTTATTTTTAGGCTCTTGGTTGGCTTATATTGTGCTGAGTATTTTTTTGGTAGCGTTGGGATTGATTTGTTGGTTTTTTTCCAGAGACCAATATTCTTAATTTTGGGTTTGCTGATATGGGTGTTTTGTTTTCGGTTGCACCTTACGTGCTATTATTTATTGTGCCAGCGTTGACGATGCGCTTTTTTTCAGAAGAGCAAAAGACAGGCACGATAGAGTTATTGTTGACCAAACCGATTACAGATATTGACCTTATTTTGGGCAAATTTTTTGCTGGAGTTATCCTCATTATTATAGCACTTTTGCCGACGATATGTTATTATTATACTCTGGTACAGTTGGGGTTGCCCCACGATAATATAGACACTGCGGCGGTTGTAGGTAGTTATATTGGATTGCTTTTTTTGTCGGCATTGTTTGTGTCGATTGGTCTTTTTGCGTCATCGTTGACAGAGAATCAGATTGTGTCTTTTTTGTTGGCGGTTTTCATATCTTATTTGTTTTATGATGGTCTCGAGTCGTTGTCGCAAATTAATGTATGGACTAGTTGGTCAGATTATATTCGAAGATTAGGAATTGTGAGCCATTATGAATCAGTCTCTAGAGGGTTTATTGACCTTCGGGATTTGGTGTATTTTTCGAGTGTGACGGTTATGATTCTTATGTTGACGTATTTCAAAATAAGTAGCAGAAAATGGTGATAAATAATAGGGTGTTCTCATCGATTTTGGTGTTTTTGATTGCCTTGACTAGCGTCGTTTGGGTGAACCTTTTGGTGTCAAAATTTATCGTGCGGTTTGATTTGACAGAGGATAACCGTTTTACGATTACACCTGTTACAAAACGGCTGTTGCAAATGGTGGATGCACCTATTGATATCGAAATTTATCTCGATGGTGAAATGCCCAGTGGTTTTAAAAGGCTCAAGCAGTCTATCGGTGAAAAAATTCAAGAAATGTCTGTATATGCACAGATGCCGATTCGTTTTAAATATGTTGATCCTAACAAAGCGGCGTCTCAAAAAGCAATTCGGGCGTTTCATAAAGGGTTGATGGAAAAGGGGGTTTTGGCAAGGAATGTTCAAGAGACGAAAGACGGAAAAAGAATACAGAAACGGTTGTTTCCAGGTGGGATGCTGTTTTATAAAGACAAAGAAATTCCGCTTAACTTTTTGTCACTAGGTCAAAGTCAAAGTCCTCAAAATCAATTGAATGAATCTGTAGAGGGAATAGAATATGTGTTGAGTTCTGCAATACGTGGGCTCATTATGCAAGACAAACAAAAAATAGGTCTGCTGAAGGGGCATGGTGAATTGGACAGTCTTAGTATCCAATCGTTGACGAATACTTTGTTGAAAACCTACGATGTTTTTAATGTTGATTTGGATAATCGATTGGTGCTTTCGGGCTTTGATTGTCTTGTTATTGCCAAACCGACACAGCGTTTTTCAAAGCAAGATAAATTTAAGATAGACCAGTTTGTGATGTCTGGTGGCGCTGTTTTGTTTTTAATAGATCAAGTGTCTGTTGATATGCAACAGGCGGGGCAGTCTGGTGGGACAGTGGCGGTGCCAAGGGATTTGGGTTTGCAGGATTTGTTGTTCAAATACGGCGTGCGGATCAATGCAGATTTGGTTCAGGATTTATATTCGGGAGTGATGCCTGTTGTGACAGATATGTATCAAGGAAAGCCCAAAATAGAGTTGTTGCCATGGCCGTATTTTCCAAATATCACGCATTTTTCTAAACACTCGGTTGTCAAACAATTGGGAAGTGTGCTGACGAGATTTGTCAGCAGTATAGATACAGTCAAAGCACCTGGTATTATGAAAATACCATTGCTGTACACAAGTGAAAATTCTAAAATTTTGGGACCTCCACTAGAGGTCAATTTAAATGATTTGCAGCAATTTGACCAAAAAAAATTCCCGCCAAATACTCAAATACCCATTGCTTATTTGTTGGAAGGAAAATTTCGGTCATTATTTGTAAATCGTCTTCTGCCCGCTGGAGTAGCGGTTGGTCATCCTAAAGAACAGTCGGTCGGGGCACGCATTATCATCGTGTCTGACGGTGATGTAGCTCGCAACGAAATTAATCCCAAAACAGGTGCTCCGATGGCACTTGGATTTGACCCTTATATGAGAAAACAGTTTGCTAATGAGCAGATGCTTGTTAATATGATTCAATATTTGGCGGACAAGGATGGCATTATTATGTCAAAAAATAACAAAGTGCTAGAGAGACCGCTGGACAAACAAAAGATATTGAAAGAAAAAGCATATTGGCAGTGGTTCAACATACTGTTGCCTTTGGGGATGATATTTGTTTTTGGGAGTGTCTATGTGTATATACGGCACCGACGGTACTCTAAAACCATACAGTAATGATTTGGACTAAAAAAAATAAACAATTATTTGGGGTTTTAATTGGGTTGGTGATTCTGACAATATTGACTGCTTTTTTGGATTTTAGACAAGCAGAAACGAAGGTGAATCCTTATGTTTTTGCAGTTGATACAAGTCAAGTCAACCGTATTTTGTTGCAAAAAGACAAGCAATCGTTTCTTTTAAAAAAAGACAAAAATCACTGGGTTGATGAGCACCAAAAAGCCGTAGATGTCAACAAAACCTTGTATTTGTTGGCAGTTTTGACGCAAAATGAAGTGAAAAGAAAGCTGTCAGACGAGTTGGCACGGGATGTTTGGCAACGTTATCATAAATCAGGTGTTCGTGTGACAATTAATGATGTTGAGTCGTTTTATGCGTTTGGCAACGGCAAAAAGACAAAATCCTATTGGACCAAAGATCAAAAAACGATTTATGAAATCGGCATTCCTGGATACCGCTCTTTTGTCTCAAGCGTGTTCAAGGTGGATCCGCTTTACTGGAAACAATCTGAACTGTTCGGAAATGGATTGCGCTTTTTCACCAAATGGGGCGTATCAATCTTCTGTTAATGAGGATGAAAATTACAGCATCACTTTCAAAAATGATGTGCTGTCAACGTCAGCGAACAAAGAGGCTTCGGAGTCTCAAATAGGTGAGTGGTTGGATTTTTTGGCAGGGATTCGCTACACCGATTATATTCCAAAATCGCAAGTCAAACAATACGATAGCCTATTGAAAACAAATCCCTTTGCGGTTATTACGGTGCAGTTTTTGACAAAAGCAGATAAGGCAGAGTTGAAGATATTTCCTGCATTGGAAGGCGACGGCTATCATATTGTTGATTTTGGTGACTCTGGGCTCATAGGTCGTTTGACAAAAAAGGCAACCATGCGTATAAAAGAAGGAAAAATATTTTTAAAGAAGAGTCAATAGCCTTAGATATTTTGAAAAGTGTTGTACATTTGTGGTTAAGTTAATCATTAATTACGATAAGCAATGAAATTTATAGTATCCAGCGCTGCACTGTTAAAACGATTGTCTTCTATTAGTGGTGTGATAGCCGTCAATCCGGTAGTTCCTATTTTAGATAATTTTTTATTCGAAGTTGAGGATGGACTGCTTTCGGTTACGGCGTGTGATTTGCAGACGTCTATCACGACAGAAATAGAAGTAGGAACATCAGAGTCTGGCGTGATTGCGGTGCCTTCCAAAATATTGATAGAAACGCTCAAATTGCTTTCAGATCAACCGGTTACGTTTATAATAGATTTAGAGTCATATAGTATTGAGTTGATATCTGATAATGGACGGTATAAATTGTTGGGTGAAAACGCAACTGATTTTCCAAAAAATGAAGGAATAGAAGACGGAGATACGATTGATGTTCCTTCTGTAGTGTTGCAGTCGGCGATTAATAATACTATTTTTGCGGCGAGTAGCGACGAGTTGAGACCGTCGATGACAGGCGTATATGTCAAAATGGAAGATACCAACGTTACTTTTGTTGCAACAGATAGTCATCGTTTGGTACGGTATCGCCGCGCTGATATCGCAAGTAATACGGATAGCGACATGATTATTCCTCGGAAGCCACTTAATTTGTTGAGATACATTCTTCCTCCTGAAAATACCAATGTTATCTTTCATTTTAATGGCAAAAATGCCAGCTTTGTTTTTGAAAAAGTGCGGTTGACTTGTCGACTTATAGAAGAGCGGTTTCCTGATTATCAAAACGTCATTCCTTTGGATAACAATAATTCTGTTCGGATTAATCGAATGGAATTGGTCGGTGGTTTGAAACGGGTTGAAATTTACTCTAACAAAACGACTTATCAGATTCGTTTCAAAGTGACTGGTAGCGAGTTGGTTATTACAGCCGAGGATTTTGATTTTGCCAACGAGGCGAAAGAAAGGTTGGTTTGTGATCACAACGGCGAAGATATTGAAATGGGTTTCAATGCCAAAAATTTTAGGGAGTTGGTGAGTAGTTTGGACAGCGAAGAGATAGAGTTGCTATTGTCAGCACCCAATAGAGCGTGTATTGTACATCCAGCGGACAAAGCCGAAAATGAAG
This sequence comes from Lottia scabra, assembly GCA_029955415.1. Classification (NCBI taxonomy): domain Eukaryota; kingdom Metazoa; phylum Mollusca; class Gastropoda; family Lottiidae; genus Lottia; species Lottia scabra. The sequence continues at coordinate 179,963 of JARJEI010000089.1, forward strand.
ATATCTTGATGTTAGTGATGCCTGTCACCATACAATCCCAAGCGTCATAAATTTGTTGAAAGAGGTTGATTTGCGTGTGGCGCAATTAGAACCTAGTTATAAATATAAAAAGTTGATAATGTGTTAAAACTGGCAATTCAAAAATCAGGGAGACTGAATGAAGACTCGCTCAAACTTATCAAAAAGTGTGGCATATCCTATGCTACAGGCATCGGAACATTAAAAGCAAAAGCGTCTAATTTCCCTATTGAATTTCTTTTTTTGAGGGATGATGATATTCCTGGATATGTGGCGGATGGCGTTGCAGATATTGGCATCGTTGGCGAAAACGAAGTTTTTGAAAAAGAGAAAGATGTTGATATTGTCAGGCAGTTGGGTTTTGCCGATTGTCGATTGTCGTTGGCGGTTCCTAGGGATCATGACTACAAAGGTGTGACTGATTTGAATGGAAAAAGTATCGCCACGTCCTACCCTCATATTTTAAATTCATTCCTTAGAAAGAGCAATGTCGAAGCCGATATTCACGAAATATCTGGGTCTGTCGAAATTGCTCCGGGCATTGGACTTGCAGATGCTATTTGTGATTTGGTGAGCTCTGGTAGTACACTGTTTAGCAATGGTTTAAAAGAAGTTGAGACGGTGCTTCATAGCCAAGCGGTTTTAATCAAAACAGCCAATTTGTCTCAAACTAATATTGACATTTTGGATCGTTGTTTGTTTAGAATGGAAGCGGTACAGACGGGCGAATCCTACAAATATGTATTGCTCAACGCACCTAATGACAAGCTCGAAGATATAAAAGCATTGTTGCCAGGCATGCGTTCTCCGACGATTTTACCTTTGGCAGAAAAGGGCTGGAGCTCGGTACATTCTGTGATCAAAGAGAAAGAGTTTTGGGAGAGTATTGATCGGTTGAAAAAGGCTGGTGCAGAGGGCATTTTGGTGACTGCAATAGAGAAAATGATTATCTAAACCTGATGTTGAAAATAGTCGATAGACCGCAGCCAGACACATGGGGAGGCATTGTTGGAAAGACCGATGCAAAGCATGTCGGAATTGATGCCAAAGGTGCAGGCTATCTTGGATGAAGTTAAGAAAAAAGGAGATCAGGCACTCTTTGATTATACCAAAAAAATTTGATGGTGTTGCACTTGAGGAAATCAAAATTGATATGTCTCAAATCAAAATTGATGCTCTAGATTTGCAGCCTAGACTTTTGGATGCGTTCAAGGTGGCAGCCCAAAACATCACTACTTTTCACCAAGCACAAACACAAGAACGGTTGCGTGTTGAGACGATGCCGGGGGTTGTGTGTCAACGAAAAAGTCTTCCTATCGAAAAAGTGGGACTTTATATCCCTGGTGGGACAGCGCCATTGTTTTCTACGGTGTTGATGTTGGCGATTCCTGCTAAAATAGCAGGTTGCAAAGAGATTATATTGTGCACGCCACCTGATAAATCTGGCAAAATTCCGAATGCTATATTAGCGGCATGCAAAATAGGCGGTGTTAGTGATATTTTTTTGTGTGGGTGGTGCACAGGCGATTGCTGCGATGGCGTATGGAACAGAGACTGTACCAAAAGTTAACAAAATATTTGGTCCAGGCAATCAATATGTTACAATGGCCAAACAATTGGTCAATATAGACAATATTGCGATTGATATGCCGGCAGGCCCTTCTGAGTTAGCGGTGTATGTCGATAAAACATCAAACCCTGATTATATTGCATCTGATTTGTTGTCTCAGGCAGAGCATGGTATTGACTCTCAGGTAGTTTGTGTGTCTGTTTGTGCGGATATGGCACAAAGGGTAAATGCGGCTCTTTCGGATCAGTTGGCGGTTTTGCCACGAAAAGATATTGCAAAAGCATCGTTGGTCAATAGCTTGATGGTTGTGGTCGAAAATCAAAATATAGCCGTTGCGTTTTTGAATGCCTATGCGGCAGAGCACCTTATTTTGGCAATAGACGATGCCGATGCTATGTCCGAAAAAATCACCAATGCTGGGTCTGTTTTTTTGGGTCATTATACGCCCGAAAGTGTGGGTGATTATGCCTCTGGTACCAACCATACCTTGCCGACCAATGGAACTGCGGTGGCGTATAGCGGTGTATCGCTGGACTCTTTTGTCAAAAAAGTGACGTTTCAGCAATTGACAAAAAAGGGTTTGTTGCAGTTGGGGCCTTATGTAGAAATTTTGGCAGAGGCAGAGTCTCTTGATGCTCATAAAAATGCGGGTGTCTATTCGATTGCAGGACATCAATTGATTGAAAATATGAAATTTGATAGTATTTTTTGACAAACCGATACCGTTTGATAGTACAATATGCTTAAATTTATGGGGGGAGACTTACTAAAATAGAATCATGATTTACATAAGTAGAAAAGAGTATTTTAATGCAGCACACCAATTGTGGAATCCCAAATGGACTGAGTCGCAGAACAAAGAGGCTTTTGGGATTTGTGCGAATCCTAATTTTCATGGTCACAATTTTTGAGTTGGTTGTGACGGTTGCGGGCAAACCTGATCCTGATACGGCATTTGTTGTGGATTATAAAAAACTAGGAGATATTATTGTGTCCAAAGTTGTGATGCCTTTGGATCACAAAAATCTCAATTTGGATGTGCCTTTTTTGAGAGGGAAAATGACAAGTTGCGAAGTGTTGATTGTTGAAATTTGGAAAATTTTGGCTCCAGAAATTAAAAAACTGAACCCCCAAGCCAAATTGCATAAACTCCGTCTTGATGAAACGAGGAAAAATTTTTGTAGAGTACTATGGCGAAGTTTGAATTAGTATCTGAGTTCGAACCAAAAGGCGATCAACCGGCAGCCATTCGGCAGCTCCATCAGGGTATCGATACGGGAGATAAAGCGCAAGTTTTGTTAGGAGCAACTGGTACGGGAAAAACATTTACCGTGGCGAATCTCATTGAGAAAACGCAGAAACCAACGCTTATTTTGAGCCATAACAAGACATTGGCAGCGCAGTTGTATGGCGAGTTTAAACAGTTTTTTCCAAATAATGCAGTCGAGTATTTTATTTCTTATTACGATTATTATCAGCCAGAGGCGTTTTTGCCGTCGAGCAATGTGTTTATAGAAAAAGACCTGTCGATTAACAAGGAGATAGAAAAACTGCGGTTGAGCGCTTCATCTAGTTTGTTGAGTGGTCGGCGTGATGTTGTGGTGATTGCATCGGTGTCTTGCATTTATGGAATTGGAAATCCTGTGGAGTTTGGCAAAAATGTGGTGCGTGTCCAAAAAGGGGATCGAATCCCGAGAAATGAGCTTTTGTATCGTTTTGTGGATATTTTGTACAGCCGTACAGAGGGTGATTTTGAGCATGGTAATTTTCGAGTGAAAGGTGATACAGTTGATATTTTTTTGGCATACAGCGATTATGCTTATCGGTTTTATTTTTGGGGAGATGAGATCGAAAGTATACAAATTATAGACCCTGCTACGGGCAAAAAAATTTCGGAAGAAAACGCGGTGACTGTTTTTCCAGCTAACTTGTTTGTGACGGACAAAGAGACGATGAAAACTGCGATACATGATATTCAAGACGAGTTGGTGCAATCGATCAAGCAATTTGAAACGGATTTGAAATTCATGGAGGCGAAGCGTATAAAAGAGCGGACGGAGTTTGACCTAGAAATGATACGCGAGATAGCGGGTACTGCTCTGGAATTGAAAATTATAGTCGGTTTTTTTGACCGCCGTCAACCTGGTGAGCGTCCTTTTTGTCTTTTGGATTATTTTCCAGACGATTTTTTGATGGTGATTGACGAGAGTCATGTGACAGTGCCACAAATCCATGCTATGTCGGGAGGCGATCGCAGTCGAAAAAGTTAATTTGGTTGAGTATGGTTTTAGATTACCATCAGCGTTGGACAATCGACCTTTGAAGTTTCAAGAATTCGAATCTATTTTTGAATCAAATCATCTATGTGTCGGCAACCCCTGCGGATTATGAGTTGAAAGAAGCAAATGGGGTCATTGTCGAACAAATCATACGCCCAACGGGGCTTTTAGATCCTAAAATTGAGGTGCGTCCCAGCAAAAATCAAATAGATGATTTGTTGCGTAGAAATTCAAGAACGTATACGTAAAGACGAGCGTGTGCTGATAACAACATTGACCAAACGCATGGCAGAGGAGCTGTCAAAATATTTGGATCAGGTCAATGTCAAATGCCGATATATACACTCAGAGGTGCAAGTTTTGGATCGGGTTGAAATTCTCCGAGAGTTGCGTTTGGGAACGTTTGACGTATTGGTTGGGGTTAATTTGTTGCGGGAAGGATTAGATTTGCCCGAAGTGAGTTTGGTGGTTATTTTTGATGCGGATAAAGAAGGTTTTTTGAGAGATGCAAGGAGCATGATCCAGACGATAGGACGGGCAGCAAGAAACGCCGATGGCATGGTAATCATGTATGCCGATAAAATAACAAAATCGATGCAAAAAGCAATCGATGAGACCAGTAGGCGACGGGACCAAACAAATGGCATATAATAAAGAACATGGTATTGTCCCCAAAACTATTTTGAAGTCAAAAGATAAAATCATGGGTACGACAGTCGTGGCGGATCGATTGCATTGGACAGAGGACACCAAGGAGCCGATACCGACAATAGCAGCAGATCCTGTGGTGGCTTATATGGACAAAACAGGTTTGGAAAAAATGGTGACAGAGACAAAAAGGCGGATGAAAAAAGCAGCAAAGGATTTGGATTTTATTAATGCGGCTAAACTTCGTGATGAGTTATTTGCTTTGCAGGCATTATTAAAGGAAAAAAATGTCGAGTAGACTTAATGCTTTGTTTTGTAAGAGTTAGCGTGTCCTGAAAATAATATTTCGCACTTATTTTTGTAGTAATAAGGCAATGCCAATTAAAAGTAAAATGCTGATTTTGAACCATTTGATGCGGTGCCAAAAGAGGTGACTTTTGATTTTTGTCCTAAAATATCCTGAAATGATGGCAATGGTCGAAAAAATCAAAAATCCCTGTAGGACAAAAAATAGTACCCAGAATGAGCATTTGTAATGTGGTATCGAGGGCCGTTTTGGGTTATAAATTGAGGAAAAAGGCGTGATAAAAAAAATAGAAACTTTTTGGGTTGAGGATATTCATGAAAAAACCTGTTTTGATGATTTTCAAAGTTTCGGTTTTGGTCTTTTTTTACGTTTTGTGGTAATACAATTTTTTTGAGGAGATTCTTGGTGACTCAAATAAGCTAAATAGAATAAGTAACAAGCACCAGCATATCTGATAATATTGAATAAAAGAGGAAATCTTGCTAGAAGGAGCGCAACGCCTGTCGTGGCAAAAAGCGTATGAATAAAAAGCCCCGATACAAGTCGCCGCTGCAATTAATATGCCATTTTTGTAGCCTTTTGTGATACTTTCTGTTAGTACAAAAATAGTGTCCGAACCTGGCATCCACGTTAAAAGAAACGTGACGCCAATGAATTGCAAAACAAGATGTGAATTCAATAGTTCTGTCTATTGAGATGCGAGACCATGCGACTTTGAGGTGCTATTTTTTTGATATATCACCAGCTTCCATAGACTTTATTTTTGGATTTCTTTAGGATCTCCTTTGTATGTGACATCGCCTGAACCGTATATCTCAACTTTCAATTTCGAACTCACGGATACTTCGGCATTTCCAGATCCTCTAATCACAGTTTTAACATTTTTGGCATCCAATTGGAGACCATCGTAATCTCCGCTACCGTTTATGGCAACGGTCAAATTTTCGGTTTTACCTTTCATGCTAACATCGCCACTGCCATTGATGGACACGTCTGCATCTTTTGTGTCAATATCGAGCGATAACTCTCCAGATCCATTGATCGACGCATTGAATTTCGTTGCTGTAATCGTGTTGTCAGTTTTGACATTGCCTGCCCCGTTGATAGAGACCCCAGATATTGTTTCAAAAGGCACCGTGACTTGAATGCCTTTGCTTGGCCTTATGTTTTTATGTTTTTTCTTGCGTATCATCAATTTGTTTCCTTCCACAAATATTTCAAGGAATTCGTGTAAATTTTCGTCTGTCGTGACTTGTATTTGTCCCTCTTTACCCGATTTTAAAGTGATGTCCATAGAGCCAGACAATTTGACCTGATCATATTCTGAGGTTGATACGGTTTTGGTTGTGATTTGGCGGTTGCCTTTTTTTTGACCGTTACATTGCAGGCTTAAAATCGCAAGACATAAGAAGATTATTTTGTACTGATTCATAATTGCAAGGAATTTGTTTTATCCAAATATACATTTTTTCATTTAAAAAAGCCGAAAGGTCGATATTCTCCCCTTATTTTTTTAAGTGTTTGGCGAAGAATCCCATCATAGGACCTATAAAGTTCTATTCTGTTTTTCCTCATGGTGAAATCCATGCCCTTCATTATATTTGACCATATAAGGGACATCAAATCCCCTGTCTCTTAGATTTTTGACAATTTGGTCTGACTCGTTGATATTTACTCTGGGATCATTAGCACCTTGAATAACAAATAGCGGTTTTTTTATTTTATCCACATTTAAAGCGGGGGAAACCTGTTTCATGATTTCTTGATCTTCAGGCAAGTTTTCATCATACCATTGCTCGTATACTTGTCCCAAATAGGGTTTCCAATAAGGCGGAAAGGATTTGAAAAAGGTGAATAAATTAGAAACTCCCACATAATCAACACCACAAGAATATAAATCAGGCGTTTTGACCAAACTGCCCAAAGTTGCCAAACCGCCGTAGCTTCCGCCGAAGATAGCGATTCGTTTTGAGTCAATCAGATTTAGAGTTTTGACATAGTCAATGGGCATCTTCCAAATCATCTAACATTTTTCTTCCAATTTGTTTGTTCCCAGCTAAATAAAACTTTTTTCCATACCCTCCAGATCCCCTGTAATTGACTTGCAATGTCGCATATCCTCTACTGGCAAATAATTGAGCCTCTGGATTAAATCCCCAATAATCTCTTGGTCCATACGGGCCACCATGTGGGTTGACAATCAAAGGCACTTTTGTCTTTTTTACGTTATTAGGAATGGTTAGATATCCATAAATGGTCAGTCCATCTCTTGAGGTGAATTTTATAGGCCTGACTTCTGCCATATCATCAGGTTTTAATGAAGGCATCAGGTTGAAAATCTCTTTAAATGAGTCTTTTGTCACATCATATAGATAATAAATACCATATAGTTTGTCGCTAGTGACATATATCAAATATTTATCCTCATCGTCTGTTTTACTTGCTATTTTGAAATCAAGGTCTTTGAATTTTTTCGTGAATTTTTTTATGCAATGCTTTGTAGGTTTTACTAACAGGAATAACGACAGATTTTTCTCCTGTATAATAATAGTAATCGACCTCATAATTCCTCTTTTTAGAGCGACTTAATCCCTCAACATCAAAGGTTTCATCAGAAAAAATCTTTTTTATGGTCTTCTTTTTTTTTAAAATCGTATAGGATGATTTTCATCTGTATTACTTTCAATATTTGAAACCACAAAGGCATCATGCGGATTGTCTGTAGCATAATTGAATCCGATAATGCCAAATTGATCTTTCCATGTGGTTTTAATTATTTTCTCAAATGTATTATGTCCTGTATTGTAATATAGGACGTATTCTGTTCCATTCTGTTGTTGGGTATACGCTTTCAGGTTGCCATCTTTATCAAAATCGAATCCACTAATTGGGTTTTGTGGGTCTTTGTTTTCAAAAATTTTAACTAAATTGCCCGTTTTTTATATTGATTTTATAAGGTTCAAATATCTGAGGATTGTCCTTGTTCATTTGAATAATCATATGGTCCTTATCATCTCTTAACATATTTAAAATACTGACTCTAACACTATCAAAAGGGGTTAACTCTATTTGGTTTTTTTCCATCAAGATCAACGGCAAACAAGTGATAATTTTCATTGCCACCTTTGTCTTTTATATAAATAAGTCTGTTGTCGTTTGCCCAACCATATCTTCTTATTAAATTGTCATCTTCTTCGATAACACGTGTAATTTTACTATTGTCTGTATGTTTTACATATATGTGATTCTTTCCTTTTTCATCTTTTTGTCTATATGATAAATATTGCCCGTTAGGAGAAAATTCGAATGTACTTTGTTTAGGTTTTTTAAAATAGTCTTCTACTGAATAGGCATAGTTTTTTTTCTCAAGAGCAGCTAATTTTGCTAATTCTTCCTTAGAAGATACAAGTTCTGGGTTTCCTGGTAAATCATCTTTTGTTTTTTGTGCAAAGCCAATATTACTCATAAATAAAAGGGATAAAATACTTATTATTACTGTTTTCATAAATCTAGTCTTGATGTTTAATTTGGTTGTGTGCAGGTGTTGTTTTTCTTACTATTCTAAATATAGTAAAAAAGAAAACTGTAAAGTAAAATGATGCCTCTTAATCACAGTAATTTAACTTTTGTTATCGATTTTTGTCTGATGAATGGCGACGTGATTAAGTAACTAATTAGTCGTCCCTTAAGAAATGGGGTTTCGACAATTTTATGACTAAAAAATCACACTGAAATAGGCTTTTAAACAGATTAAAAAATGGATAAAAATTGAGTGCTTTGAGTTGTCTCATCATTTTCTTCAAATTCCAACCTGTTGCGGCTAAAAATGCATTGATTTGTGGTGATTCCTCCCCGTGTAGATAGTTCTCTCCCATGCGAAAATCTGTTTTTAAATGTCCAATGACTGGCTCAATGGCAGCTCTGCGTCTAAACTTTTTACGTTTCACTCTTTTTTGATAAGCAGTATCTCTTTTTAAAGGGCGATAATCAGGCGTGCTTATTAAAGTGTCGTTGATTTGTTTTTGCCCCTTTCCGCCTCGGTCATAAACAATTTCTTTAGGCTGATGGTCGAGGTTGCGATTCATTTGGTCTAACAGGGGTTCAATGGTTTTGCCATCATAAGGATTGCCGAAAAAACGCTTGATTGAGGTGATGATGAGCGATTTGAAGGTGGTCGTCAAGCCAATTTTATTGCCATATTCATATTTCTTATGGGCTTTTCCTTTTGCAATACAGCTCGTGTAGGGTTTATGAATACTGTAAATTTTATCTTTATCCGAACGTTTCTGCTTTAATATTTCCCAATAGAAATTAAGGTCTTCTTGATAATGGCCTAATTTTTCTTTGGTGAGGGTGCGCTCTAATTCTCGCAATAATCTTCCTGCTATGGTTTTTAATTTAGCATCTGCCTTTTTCGCCTTTTTCATGCGTTTAGGATGAGTGCGGTTGTGGGTGTCTCTGAGTAATTGTTTGGAGATCCGCTCGTAAGTTTGTCGTTGCAAAATGCCTTCCTGTTTGGCAATTTTATTGCATTTGTCTATGATTTTTTTCGCCAATTTAGAGTCCGTTGGGAAAGTCGTGTTATTTTCTGACACCGTTTGTATCTGAGAGTTGCACTTTCTCTTGTGCTTGTTTTCCAAATAGTTTGACCGAGTAAACAAATATTTTTTCTATTCCCTCTTCACCTATTCGTTTTCTAAAATGTACAAAATCACTTGGGTCACATGGAAAGCGATGTTGAAAATGTGCCATTCCGCAAAAATATTGCATGTAAGGGTTCATTTTCCAAGATTCGCAAAGGCGTTCATCGGATAGATTATAAATGCGCTTTAGTAGTAAACTGCTAATCATCAAACGAATAGGCATTGCTGGTTGCCCTTTATTCGAGTAATATTGCGCAAACTCTTTTTCAAAATACCCCCAATCAATCTTATTGCTGAGTAAGATTAACTCGTGTTTTAAATCAATAAAGTCAGTAAGCAAAGGCTCAAATAAATTTCGCTGAGCCTGGTCTACACTTTTTCCCTTCATAATTGCAAGGTTTTTGGCACAATATACGAATTTTCTTGCAATTTAAACCTTCTTTTTGGTGCTTTTTTCGATACTATCTTATTAAAAATCAAATGAGTATAGTATTCTTAAGGAACGACTAATTATACACGGTGTTGGCAACAGTACTTTTTCCATTATGCTTTTCGTTTTTTGGTCTTTTCTAATAAATCTTTAAAAGTAGTCGTCCCTTAAGAAATGGGTTTCGACAATTTTATGACTAAAAAATCACACTGAAATAGGCTTTTAAACAGATTAAAAAATGGATAAAAATTGAGTTGCTTTGAGTTGTCTCATCATTTTCTTCAAATTCCAACCTGTTGCGGCTAAAAATGCATTGATTTTGTGGTGATGCTGCCCCGTGTAGATAGTTCTCTCCCATGCGAAAATCTGTTTTTAAATGTCCGATGACTGGCTCAATGGCAGCTCTGCGTCTAAACTTTTTACGTTTCACTCTTTTTTGATAAGCAGTATCTCTTTTTAAAGGGCGATAATCAGGCGTGCTTATTAAAGTGTCGTTGATTTGTTTTTGCCCCTTTCCGCCTCGGTCATAAACAATTTCTTTAGGCTGATGGTCGAGGTTGCGATTCATTTGGTCTAACAGGGGTTCAATGGTTTTGCCATCATAAGGATTGCCGAAAAAACGCTTGATTGAGGTGATGATGAGCGATTTGAAGGTGGTCGTCAAGCCAATTTTATTGCCATATTCATATTTCTTATGGGCTTTTCCTTTTGCAATACAGCTCGTGTAGGGTTTATGAATACTGTAAATTTTATCTTTATCCGAACGTTTCTGCTTTAATATTTCCCAATAGAAATTAAGGTCTTCTTGATAATGGCCTAATTTTTCTTTGGTGAGGGTGCGCTCTAATTCTCGCAATAATCTTCCTGCTATGGTTTTTAATTTAGCATCTGCCTTTTTCGCCTTTTTCATGCGTTTAGGATGAGTGCGGTTGTGGGTGTCTCTGAGTAATTGTTTGGAGATCCGCTCGTAAGTTTGTCGTTGCAAAATGCCTTCCTGTTTGGCAATTTTATTGCATTTGTCTATGATTTTTTTCGCCAATTTAGAGTCCGTTGGGAAAGTCGTGTTATTTTCTGACACCGTTGTATCTGAGAGTTGCACTTTCTCTTGTGCTTGTTTTCCAAATAGTTTGACCGAGTAAACAAATATTTTTTCTATTCCCTCTTCACCTATTCGTTTTCTAAAATGTACAAAATCACTTGGGTCACATGGAAAGCGATGTTGAAAATGTGCCATTCCGCAAAAATATTGCATGTAAGGGTTCATTTTCCAAGATTCGCAAAGGCGTTCATCGGATAGATTATAAATGCGCTTTAGTAGTAAACTGCTAATCATCAAACGAATAGGCATTGCTGGTTGCCCTTTATTCGAGTAATATTGCGCAAACTCTTTTTCAAAATACCCCCAATCAATCTTATTGCTGAGTAAGATTAACTCGTGTTTTAAATCAATAAAGTCAGTAAGCAAAGGCTCAAATAAATTTCGCTGAGCCTGGTCTACACTTTTTCCCTTCATAATTGCAAGGTTTTTGGCACAATATACGAATTTTCTTGCAATTTAAACCTTCTTTTTGGTGCTTTTTTCGATACTATCTTATTAAAAATCAAATGAGTATAGTATTCTTAAGGAACGACTATGTATTCCAGATTTATCATAAAAATCTTCTGGGGGAATATCGTTTCGTTGATAACGCGTTTTTTTCCTCCCATAACACTTTATCTTCCTCTGAAAGCTCTTTATAACTAGATGCATTCGATACAGTTTCTATATCGAGAAATAATATTTTAGCGAGGTCTAATTTATATAAATCAGTCATTTACCTACGATTGTATTTGCTCAACAACGATTTTATGTATGATTAATTGCGTAGTTTGAACACTAAATATAGCCAATAAAACTAGAATAAAAAATCTGTGGGGATTATTAATTCTATGAGGTGCTGAATTCCCGAATTGCGAAATTATCGAATCATCTCGCAATTTTTACTTTTGTGGATTAGCACAAATCCGAATTTTCATTTTCAGTTATGGCTTTTTGGCTCACTAATCGATAAAGATACTCCGGTGCAAAATCTGCTTTACAATCCCATTCAATTGTCCAGCTATTTTTTTTGAATTGTTTAAAATAACTAATGTTTTTCAATGGCTTAAATATTTCTCCTGTCAAACTATTTTTCAAATCAGCGACTCCATTTAGTCCATCATTAAAAGTCAAGTTAATTTTATAATCAGATAAATATTCTGCATGTGTAACCCATATTAATTTCATACGTTTTTTATGACATTTTTATTTTAAAAACGGGATTGCTGGTAAAAACCAACTTTGTTTTCCATTTTTTATCCTTATATAATTTTTAAATATTAATGTGAGATTATATAAATAAAGCAGCCCTATAAGAACAGTATAGATTATTGCTTTATTCATGCTAAAATTGATTAAAGATAAAACTATATCAAAAAGGTTAAAATCAAATTTAATATATGACCCTCTTGTTGCTACCATAAAGATAGAATATATTAACAAGGTCCAAGTAATCTGAAAACTGATTATTTTTTTCCCATAATTATCTACAAATTTTATTTTGTCTTTTTTCAATACCCACATTACTAATGGGATTATTATTCCTAATAATGGATTAAATAATAGACCTGTTAAAGCACTTAAGTTCAAAAGCGTTAGATAGCCCTTATCTTCAATGTCTGTCCATTCTAAAAGGTCATCTGGCGTTACTCCAAGAGCTTCTGTTAATTTTATTAACGTATCTCCTCTCGGAATTGATTCGCCTTTTTCAATTCGTTGAACTGTTCTTAAGCTTAATTTTGACTCTTCCGATAGTTGCTCTTGAGAGAATCCTTTTCTGTTTCTTAAATCTTTTACTTTAATTGCTAAGTTTTGATTATTCATAATTTAATTATTTTAATGATTACTCAGCAAATATATTTTAAGGTTATTTAGGTTGTTGCGTCATTATTATGACAATTTTATGACTAAAAAATCACACTGGAATAGACTTTTAATTAGGTTAAAAAATGAACAAAAATTGAGCGCTTTGAGTTGCTTCATCATTTTCTTCAAATTCCAACCTGTTGCGGCTAAAAATGCATTGATTTGTGGTGATGATGCCCCGTGTAGATAGTTCTCTCCCATGCGAAAATCTGTTTTTAAATGTCCGATGACTGGCTCAATGGCAGCTCTTCGTCTAAATTTTTTACGTTTCACTCTTTTTTGATAAGCAGTATCTCTTTTTAAAGGACGGTAATCAGGCGTGCTTATCAAAGTGTCGTTGATTTGTTTTTGCCCTTTTCCACCTCGGTCATAAACAATTTCTTTGGGTTGATGGTGGAGGTTGCGACTCATTTGGTCTAACAAAGGTTCAATGGTTTTGCCATCATAAGGATTGCCGAAAAAACGCTTGATTGAGGTGATGATGAGCGATTTGAAGGTGGTCGTCAAGCCAATTTTTATTGCCATATTCATATTTCTTATGGGCTTTTCCTTTTGCAATACAGCTCGTGTAGGGTTTATGAATACTGTAAATTTTATCTTTATCCGAACGTTTCTGCTTTAATATTTCCCAATAGAAATTAAGCTTTTCTTGATAATTCCCTAATTTTTTCTTTGGTGAGAGTGCGCTCTAATTCTCGCAATAATCTTCCTGCTATGGTTTTTAATTTAGCATCTGCCTTTTTCGCCTTTTTCATTCGTTTAGGATGAGTGCGGTTGTGGGGTGTCTCTGAGTAATTGTTTGGAGATCCGCTCGTAAGTTTGTCGTTGCAAAATGCCTTCCTGTTTGGCAATTTTATTGCATTTGGCTATGATTTTTTTTCGCCAATTTAGAGTCCGTTGGGAAAGTCGTGTTATTTTCTGACACCGTGGTATCTGAGAGTTGCACTTTCTCTTGTGCTTGTTTTCCAAATAATTTGACCGAGTAAACAAATATTTTTTTCTATCCCCTGTTCTCCTATTCGTTTCCTAAAATGTACAAAGTCACTTGGGTCACATGGAAAGCGATGTTGAAAATGTGCCATTCCGCAAAAAATATTGCATGTAAGGGTTCATTTTCCAAGATTCGCAAAGGCGTTCATCGGATAAATTATAAATGCGTTTTTAGCAGTAAACTGCTAATCATCAAACGGATAGGCATTGCTGGTTGCCCTTTATTCGAGTAATATTGCGCAAACTCTTTTTCAAAATAACCCCAATCAATCTTATCACTGAGTAGAATTAGCTCGTGTTTTAAATCGATAAAATCGGTAAGCAAAGGCTCAAATAAATTTCGCTGATTCTGGTCTACACTTTTTCCCTTCATAATTGCAAGGTTTTTGACGCAATATATGAATTTCCTTGCAATTTAAACCTTCTTTTTGACGCTTTTTTTCGACACTATCTTATTAAAAATCAAATGAGTATAGTATTCTTAAGGGACGACTAAATAAAATATCTGTTGTGATTATTTTTTTAAATCCTTTTTCATTAAGACCATTGATTAGTTTTTTATCACCAGTCCATAATTTGCAGTTTAAATATTTTGAAAATGCTACAAATGGAATATCGTCAACATCAATATTTTTGCAAAGTTCAAATGCTTTTTTATAGGTTTTCTTATCTACAATTGAGTGATTTAAAATAGTTACGTTTTTGAGAACCAATTTATAGACTTCGAAAAAATTGTCATCTGTTAATTTGGCTACCTTCTTTATATTCTCTTGATGCTCCCAAATTTCACTTCTTAAATATTTTGGCGCATAGAATTGGTAAACATCATCTCAAGTCAATAAAATTTGTGCAATTCGGCTATTTGTATTTAAAATTGTACTAAAGATTATATTGGAATCTACGATTAATTTAGTCATCGAAACCTATATCTTTTTTTATTTTTCCCCAACGATTGGATTTAGATTTATTGACTAATTTTTCTACGTCTTTTTTTATTAGCGTTAGATTTTGAAGTGAGTTCCTCATATCTTAAATAATCTAGTATAGATTGAATTCTTGAAGCTTTTGCACCTGCTGAAAACCTAACTAATATTTCATTATTTTGTCTTTCAACTATCATTTTTCTCTTTTCATCAAATTTAGTTAAATATTTTTAATATCGAGTTGCGTTCTGCTGATGCAGACCGAAGGGATTGCATCAGCATCGTGTTTGTCTGATGAATGGCTACGTGATTAAGTAACTAATTTAGCAAACTAAAAGGTGAATAGAAAGCTTGCAAACGCTTTTGTTAGCAGGATAAAGCTAGCAATTAATTATACACGGGTGTTGGCAACAGTACTTTTTCCATTATGCTATTTCAATATTCAGATGTTTGCCAAGTCCTAACTCAATTAGCTTGTAATAAGTCGAAATCTGAATATCACTCAATCCACGTTCAATTCGTGAAATGTAGCTTTTTTCTCGTTCCAGTTCTTTCAGCAAGTTCCTCTTGCGTTAAGTTTGCTTCTTTACGAGCTTCTTTTAGCATAACACCTAATCGAAATGCAAGAGAGTCAGCGTCATATTTGTCACGTTTTTTTAGTTCCCTTTTTTCCGTATGTTCCTATGAGTATATCCTCAAAATCAGTTACATTTTTCATATCAGTTATTTTTGTCTTTTAGGTATTCTTTTTTTCAGTTGCTCAGCAAGGCTTAATTTCTTTTCTTGGTGTCTTTTGAGTTTTCTTTATAAAACAATTTGCAAGCACAACTAAATTTCCATCGTCGAAAAAGCACAAAATTCTTATGCTTTTAAAGGTCGTAATCACACGCGCTTCATAAATTCCGTCTGTATTTTCGAGATACTTGAAGAATTTTTTCGGGACTTGTCTTTCAAATCGAATCAAGTCCAAAACATACCCTATTTTTTCTCGTACTTTTTCGTCTTGCGCTTTATAAAAGTCAGTGAAATATTCTTTATATACTATTACCTTCCTGACCACTACCCAAAATTAACTAATTAGTATACAGTTTCCAGTAAATGTTACGGAATTTTGTTGAGATTACGGATTTTCACGTATTGTGGGTAACGAGCCGAGCCGAGGCTTTGCGTCG